>JAKTYP010000088.1:0-93452 GCA_030561945.1 Metschnikowia krissii
CCCCCTTTTTTTTTGACCACCCCTCCCCCCCTTTTTCCCCTTGCCCCAGCGGCACCAGCGGCCCTTTTCCCTGCTGCCCCAACGCCAGCAGTGCATGTCCCCGCAAGACGGCCGCGATGACCATTGACCACAAATGGAAGTTTTCCCAGTGCTTCGGCGACAAGGGCGACGTGGAGAATATCACGGAGGCCGACATCATTTCAACGGTGGAGTTCGACCAGACCGGCCAGTTCCTAGCAACTGGCGACAAGGGCGGACGCGTGGTGCTCTTTGAGCGCAACACCAGCAAGACAGGTGCGTGCGAGTATAAGTTCTTCACGGAGTTCCAGAGCCACGACGCAGAATTCGATTACCTCAAGTCACTCGAGGTGGAGGAGAAAATCAATAAGATCAAATGGTTGCCGAGCGCCAACAACGCATTGTACCTCCTCCTGACCAACGACAAGACGATCAAGTTGTGGAAGGTGCTGGAGCGGCGCGTTAAGTTGGTGAGCGAAAACAACCTCAACGGCCAGGCGCACTTGCCGTCGCCGCAATTCCTGCTCGGCGACCTCCGCATGCCCGCCATGACCTTCCACGACAAGTTAATCCTGGCGCAGCCCAAGAAGATCTTCCTGAACGCCCATGCCTACCACATCAACTCGATCCTGGTGAACCTGGACCAGGAAACCTACCTCTCGCTGGACGATTTGCGCATCAACTTGTGGAACTTGGACATCCCTGAGCAGCTGTTCAACATCGTCGACATTAAGCCCGCAAACATGGAGGAGTTGACTGAGGTCATCACCTGCGCTGAGTTCCACCCGCTCCACTGCAACTTGTTCATGTACTCCCTGTCCAAGGGCACCATCAAGCTAGCCGACATGCGCCAGAACTCATTGTGCGACGCTCACGCAAAGGTCTTTGAAGAGTACTTGGATCCGGCTCTGCATAACTTTTTCACCGAGATCACTTCGCTGATCTCCGACGTCAAGTTCTCCCACGACGGCCGCTACGTCGTGTCCCGCGACTACATGACAGTCAAGATCTGGGACTTGGCTATGGAGCGCAAGCCGCTCCGTACCATCAACGTCCATGAGAACCTCCGCGACCGCTTGTGTGACACCTACGAGAACGATGCCATATTCGACAAGTTCGAGGTCCAGCTCAGCGGTGACAACAGCGCCGTCATGACAGGCTCCTATAACAACAACTTCATGATTTACCCGAGCGCCTTGGGTGACGCACCAGAACCCGTCCGCGATGACGACAGTGACTCCGACCACGAGGACGCTCCGCCATCTGAAACCGCTCCGCAGCTGCCCCTGTACCCAGACGAAAACCAGGAAATCGTCTTGCAGGCCGACAAACTGGCCTTCAAGCAAAAGAAGCATGCAGAGCCTCGCCGCCGCTTGATGAGCGGCGTGGGCTCTGACGCCAGCGACTACGTCGACTTCAAGAAGAGCATCCTCCATTTGTCCTGGCACCCACAGGAGAACAGTGTGGCTATTGCCGCCACAAATAACCTATACATCTTCCTGGCCTTGTGACCTCTTCTGTGTACTAACGATTCATGAAGTGTGTATGTTCTATACTATAGTATCTAGATAAGACGTGCCTGTGTAATACCACCTTTTCGGGCGCTAATGGTGTCGAGACTCGTGGGCTCCGCCGTTTGTTCAGAAAAAGCCCCGGAGGTTGTGCTCATGTTTGTTCATGAGGAACATGCTGAGCTCCGCTTCTTACTTGTGGGTTTTTTATGTGCGCTTCTGTATTGTGCTATGTATATAGAAGTGGCAGGCCACGCTTTGGGCCACTGCTGTAATTCAAAAGTATGCCAGTTTTAATCATTTGAGCTTGCTCTAATAAATTTCGTTTAGACGGGCCTATAGTAATTATTTAGTTTTCAAATTAGCCCAGGTGAGTCTCACTCATACGCATCTTCCGTGGACCCTCTTTGTCAATACGGTCGTTATTTACATGAGTTTGGGGTATATTTGTTAGCTACATGATTCTCGACTACATGATTTTTGCTGATCTGAGTTTCGGATAAACCGCTTTGCGTAAAAGTGTCTTCTCAAGAACTTTGATTGCTTGAATCTTGCTCTAATGAGTTTGGCGATACGTGATCTTCCTTTGTCTTGGGGAAATGTATGCCGTGCATTGGTGTACTTGCAGACACAGTTATTTCACCCACGATAGCAGCCTAATATACCTTCGGTACACTTAGATCCACCAATTTTTTTCCTAGCCCAATCAATGTGTTATGCCCCAGAGAGATCAAAATGAATGGGTTTGTTTTGCTGCCAACAAGGTCAAAGTTAAGGCACCCCAAGCTCGAGATTACTCATTCAGATATACTTTCATTGGCTAATTCTTTCCTTGTATATATGGATAAGGCTTTCTTGGGTAATAGAAAAGAGTACTTATTTTAATAGAGCCTGAGAAAAAGGTCTCTTTCAAAAAATCCGGCATTAATTTGTCGTAGTATTTCAAGAGAAACATGGTCTATATTGGAAGACTGGCCATCAGTCGCATCCAACTAGTACTAGTATTGCATTCGTCTTAAACGCTTCGCTTCGGTTGACCTTTGCCACCAATATTGGTGCTTCGCCAAACAAGCTAGCCAAGGTAACCTGGTCAGTACCCTCAGAAAATACATACAGCCTACTCGTACAAGACAGCTTTGCGGAAATCTCGGTTGCCATATAAATAAAGCTTTTGAAAAGGGATCCTCCTGAGCTTCATATTACCGCCACTCATCCACTTATTTCCACACACATACAAATACCTACAAGTGTTCTCTTTTATAAGGTACGTTGTTTATTCAAGGACTGCAAACTAGTGCAAACGACTGCAGACTACGGCCAGTGACTACCAGCGACTGTAGAAGACTGAGCAAATTACAGCTCGATGTGTCTGTTAATGTCGGCGTTCCAGAACAAGGTCTTGTCGCCATCACCCCAGAAGAACTTCTTCTGTCTCAAGTTCTGGTACTCATACTGCACGGGCCACTCCTCGTCAGGCAAGTGTCTCAAGTGCTCCCTGTGTTTAGCGTGGTCAAGTTCGACCTTGGCAATAGGGATGGCGGTCAAAAGCACAACAGGCAATGCAACATAGAAGGTGATTTTTCTCCACAACTCGGTGATGCCCTCGGAGTGGTGGGCCTTTTCATACTGCGCTTTCTTGAAGGCTTCGCCGGCCTCCTTGTTGTAGAGCTTCTTGAAGGGGTCCTCCTTGATGAACTTAGATACATGGCCATGACCGTGCGAGTTGTATCTTTGGAAAGAGCGCTGGGCAATTCTCTTGAACATTTTGTGTGTAGTTTTGAGCTGGTACTTTGAGGGAGACGGTGGGGTGATGGGTTTTGAATACGACTTAGGGCGATCGGTGTGATTGGCTGGGCGCGCAGCACGTGACATATCCAAAAGTGGCGTGTTTGCTGGTTCAGGGTACACTAACAGAAAGGTGGTAAAATTAAGGTTTTTTTTGTACGGGAATACTATCGAAAGATGAGTGGAAATCAAAAATGTGACAATGGCTTCCTTAACGGAAAACTCATAACTTTGATGCCCTGTTTGGTTTCTTGGAAATCGAGTCTACTGGCGAATACTTATTAGGTGCGCGCGCACACTAGCTTCGACGAGCTGTTCATTCCAGACTTGGGACACACCCAATAAATGTATACTTGTTTGTCTGTTTCCTTTCGCTCTTCGTATCCCCCTCTCTTTGCGTTCCTCTGTTTTATGTATTATGCTTTCTCAAAAAAAAATATTCTCAAGCCTATATGTAGATTTCACGGCCTCCAAGAATCTTGTATCCCCTATATACTGTTATCGCGATTCGGCCGGGTCCTCGTCTCATTTTCCGAGTCCTCTAGTGACTGCCTTAGTACAGGAAGCCCTGATTTTGGGTGCCCTTTTTTTGCTACCTGTGGCTTTGAGACAGTATCAATCAGCTCTGTCTCAAGCTGGGGCTTGTTCTCTTGCTGTTTTGCGGCCATGGGCCCCTTCATTTCATACTTCTTCCCCGCACGAAATGCCTGAGCCATTAGTATGTACTCCTCCATTTTTTCTGCGTAGTCTCTCTGGTCCAATACAGAATTATAGGTGCTGGCATCTGGGCGAAGCTGCAAATGCGGCACCGAGAGGTCTGTGCCGTTGAAGAAAAGCATCTCCGTGGACTTACCCTGCAAGAGCAAGTTCATTTCCTCCTGGTGGAACGCCGTGATATTCTTGGATACAAGGTATTCAAGCAACAAATCTTCTTCCGAAAACATTAGTTCGAGGTAGTCTTCATCGCTAAAGGAGAACACAGAGAGTTTATCGATAGTCTCCTGGGCGATCTTGGCATGGTCGCCCATCTGCAATAGCTGATTCAGCGACCTGCGGCCTTTGGTGTACTTGTATAGGTCCTTAATATCTGCCCAGAGGCGAAGGCGTGGCAAGAATGCGAACGACTTGAACTTCTTCGAGTTGACGCCTTGCCTGTACTCAACCTGCAAGATATTATTGAAGCTGTTGGGAACGTACGCAGGTATGCCCTCCATAATCGTGAGGCGGAGCGGCGAGATTTCCGATAAGGACATGAAGTGATTATTTCTGCAGTTGTAGAGCCTGGCGGCAGTATTGCGTTCGAACGCTAACGCAGGGTTTGGGGTGGCTCGCTGCACAAATCCTTTCTGGCGTAACTCCAGCGGGATCTGGTCGGAATACCGCTTGGGGGCTTGTGTCAGCGACACCGCGAGCGCTGTGATATCGACGTACAATCCCGAGTCCATGTCGATGAACCTCGCGTCGATATTGTTGAATCCGTTGCCCTTATTGCGGTGGCTTATCCATGTGCCGCAGTCGATGAAGTAGCGGCCGAGGCGGACTTCGGGCCCAGAACCGAAGTCTACGACCACAGTCTGATTGAACTTGCGTGCAAGCGTGTGGAGGTCTATGATGGGCATTTGCACGTCGTAATCGCCATCCCACGGGAACGAAAGGCCGTTCCAGTACCAGCCCAAGAGTGACCCATGCGCGATCCACGTATTGATGCCGTTGGCGTTGGTGAACCGGAGCCACGCCAGAATGAGCCCGTGCAATAGCACCACGCGCTCGGCGGGGTCTGTTCGGAGGCCCTTGAAAAAGCGCCAGTCGTAGTGGCTTCCAGCAGACCAGTCACGTCCCTCGTTACGTACCAACTGCGCCTCGTTAAAGTACTTAGTGGGGTTCTTGGTGCCGAGCGACTGGCGGAGACTGGCGAGGTATAACGACTCCTGCGGCGTCAAGCTGGCCTGCTGCGAGAGCTCCTGGGCAATCTCCTCCAGCGTGTCCACGAAGGCATCATGACCAAGTTCTTTCTGGTACTGCCACAGTGACGGCACGACACCAGCGTCATGCACGCGGCGGGCGAGCGCCGCCAACTCGGTCAGAAGATCGATCGTATGTGTGCGCTCTGCGGCAGCGCTGGCCATAGCGGAGTCTACGATCCGCAAGCGGTTGGAAACGTTTTGGTTCACAGGCACATGGAGCAGCAGCCCCACCGCGTGGTCCCGGCCCGGTACAAGTAGGTGCACGGCCAAGGGCGCGGGCATGAAGTCATGGAGGAACGACGCTGCTGCCAACGTGCGCACACGCAGCGTCGTCCGGTTCGGGAACCCGTATACATGGAGCCCCGTCTTATACGGCAGCAGGGCGATGCGTTCGAGATACGGTGCCATGACCGGATCGCCGGTGTGCTTCTTCAAGAGCGGCTCAAGGTCGGCATCGTTGAAACAGTATTCCCCGGCGTCGTAGGCGATGTCATTCTGCAACGAGTTGCGCTCCTTCCGGGACGGATTCAAGCTTTCGCATGGTGCGGCCGCGGCTTCCACGGAGAGCAGTTTGCGGTCCAAGACCGCCAAGTCCGTCCAGTCTGCCCAGTGGAAAGACGGCACTTCAAGCGTGGCGGCTTTTGGCTGTGCCAGGAGACGGGCATTAAGCTCGCTGAGCACGATGCCGAGTGTGAGTCGCGGTTCCGGTGGGCTCACGTGCGGGTTCTCGCCATCGCCTCGAAGAAACGCTGGGAGTTTGATGGAGCATGTGTGGTCGGCGGGGCCGTCGATATTATGTGTGGCCATGCGAAACGCAGGCTCGGCGGCAAAAGCAGTGCTCTTGCTCCGGAAAATGACGTTTGCCCATGTGTCGAACGAGTACGAGTCCAGTGGCTTAAAGAGAGAGTTGAGCCCGGCCGAGTCAAGCGTGAACTCCCGGAGTTTGGCGGAAAAGAGCAGATTTGTCACGTTATCATAGCTGATGATGCAGAAGGCTGTCATGTATAAGAGTGCTGTCAACATGGCAATGTAAACGCAGCGGGAGCGGCGCATACTCATTATGGGCGGCGGGTGTTTGCGGGGTTTTTCTTTATATTTGTGTTATGTCAGGTTGTGTTGTTTTTTGTGCTTGGTGTTCGGTATTTGGTACTTAGTGGCTAGCAGAACAGGTCTTCTGATAGTACTCTTTCACCTGCTGCAGATCGAAAGGGCAACTGGGCAAAAAAACAAAAGATTAATTGATGGACGTCGAGGAAAAGGATAAGAGAAAGACGACGACAAAAGAATAATGACAATGAAAAAATGAAACAAAAAAGAATTAGTGCCAGACATTTGTACATAAACGGGATATATTTGTATGATATATTCGCAACAGCCTCTTTGCTGCCAACCCGAAGACCGGCATTTTTTTCGACGGTTTTTGATGCGGGCCTCCGCTGCATCGGGCAAACATGGCGCAGGCGCAGGTACTAGTCTATCTGCAGACAAGACACAGTTAGATTAGCTAGATTGCCGGCTATGTGCAGATATCGCTATTCTGCGATTCGACTGCTAATCGCACATTCAACCATGCAGGCGTATCTACCTCTTGGTTCGGGTGGTGCTTTGAGGTGGCGTTGCGAAATATTATTCCATCAAGAAATATTATATCAATACGACCAGACTACATGGTACTTCTGGCTGGCTACTGAACATATTCACATCCGTCTAAGCCTTGTTCCAATACCCAATCAGTGAGGTTCTCAAATCCCGAGGCGCAGTGCTTGCGCATATTCTTGCATATTGACGTGTGCGATGGCATGGCGTCATGGCGCGGTTGCGCCTAGGGGACCATGGCTCATTGTCGCTTTCCAATATTGGTCTTTGGAACTCGGAAAATACAAGCACTAATAGGAAAATAAAAAAATCTCGCTGAGAAGCCGGCCTGGCGTCATCGAATAACACAAACAGGCACTTCCTCACATTACCGGCGACGGCAGCGCATGCCGCACCCAATTCGTCGTTAGAACATATTCAACAAAGAGTTTGGATATACATTTCAAGCGAAAACGCTCTGCCAAAGGAAAAAGGTGCCCGGTCGTATTCCAGATAGAAAACGAAAACATCTAGCCATTTTCCCAAGCCAAAGGGTGAATCGCAATGATTACGAGCCAGAAGGCCCGTGTCACATGCATCTACGATGGTCGACACACCACAAGGTTAACTATAGTCACGGCCCCAGGCTTCAAGAAAATAGAAGCCAAGGGACAGAAAACTTGTCAGACTGCCACTTGTGCCCACCCTTAGCTGAGTCTTCCGAAAAAGCATTCAAAAAAGGGTCAAGATCATCGCTCCTCTTGGAGGTGCACAATCACAAGGAAAGGCACCAAGGTAAAAGGCAAACAAATTGTAGATGACCAGACCGCAAAGGATCGTGGACAAGCTAAATTGATTCTCACTTTGAGGGCGCAAGGGTATCTCACTCATCAACCAAGTTGGATTCAGTGGCTCTTTAGAAGAGTCATTGTGGAACGTGACCTATAGAAATGATCCTATGAAGTACGTCGACAAAGAAAAAAAAAGAAACCAGTAAAGGAGCCAGGCTCGCGACATATATATACTGTTCATTACGCGTCGGGTAACCCCATCGCAGACTTGCCTGGTGCAGCGCAGTTTGCAACTGACCCTATCCTGGTGTACAGGTGCGAAAGTTTCAAAACTTAGGGCTACGCAATCTATTTCGGGGACACTAACAAGCGCTGGGTTTGGCAAGTATTTGGTTATCGTTTGGGTTTATGCAATAATTATTGACGTCTGCGTCCTCTCCAATCCAAACAAGCGAAGAAAATCAATCACATGACTCCGCTCTGTATCAGGCAACTCGCCGAGATCACTTTCGAACATCCGGCCGGTGCGCGCGCTATAAACTGTCACTGGAAGCTCAAGATCCAACGCCTTCTGTTCTATCCATGACACAAGCTGGCACAACGGAATTGCGCCTGGTAAGACAGGCGGAAGTTCCGGCGTCAAGTAACCCAACTCGGAATGAAGCACTTTTGCAGCGATGTGGGCAACTTCGTACGTCTCCTTGTTGCCGTATATTAGCTGCGAAACATTTACAATATTGTGTTTCCAACTGCCTGGCCGGCCAGCCAACGTGACGTCATGCTCACCTTCGTCGGCCTCGCTAGTTTCTGTGAAGACCTGGCTGTTTGGCTGCGACTCGCCGCAACAACTCTTGCCACATTCTACCCTGCAGCTGGCCTTCTCGTCGTCATTGGGTGTATCTGTGTTTACCACACAGTCTCCGGAGCACCCTTTTTCTTGTCTCACATTGTCAATGTCTTTCAATCTCTCTGTGTTTCTCAAAACCACGCTGTCCTCATCCTCACTTTCCTCATCCTCACTCTCCTCATCCTTACTTTCCTCATCCTCACTCTCCTCACCCTCACTCTCCTCACCCTCACTCTCCTCACCCTCACTCTCCTCATCCTCATCCTCGTGTCCATCCTCAGAAATGACCCAGAATCTGTCATTCTTCATCATCGGGCGTATCTTTTCCAACGGCACATATGTCTCGTTGCAGACGTCCAAGAGCTCGCCGCCAAACTTCTTTTTATACCGCATTTTTGCGCAGTCTTCCATGTAATAACCCAAGTAGTAGTAACCCAAGTTGAGCTCGTGACACATCAACACCTCGCGGATACCCAGAAGAGTTCCTAGGGATAAATGCGCATAATCGGGGTCCCAGATTAAGTACACCGACGAGATGCCACTGGGAAGAAAGTCCAATACAGAGATCGCAATGAGGTGGTCATCTAAATAATAGCACTCGTGCACAGGACCCAAGCGCGTCACGAGACGCTGTCTTTTTGGTACTTCCATTCGACTGGGTCTCCACAGCTCCATCCACGTATTTAGTTGTAGCCATTCCTCGGCGCTGCCTTGGGACTCGTGGTCCAAAAACGGAGAGTCGCAAAGAAAGCTCGTGAACTGACGTTTACTTATATCCTCAGGCTTGTCTTTGTGCACTACTGTTTGGTACCGCTTGTATAACGCAAACTTCTCTTCGCTGAACCGCGCTGGTTCAAAGCGCGTGTGGAATCTCGACGACTGCTGCTCGGCCTCGATGAGCGAAGGTAACGAGAACGCGCAGGTATTTGCTTTTTCTTTCGCCGAGTTCTCCGAGCCCAGCTGTGGCGGATCCGCAATGGCTTTTTTGAAGCGGTTCACTACCTGTCGGTGTTCTTTGGCCACGTCCATCTGCAGCAACTGTGTGCGGATCGTATACATCCGACAACACCCACGAAGCATGTCGCCTTTATATAAGAAGTCACCCAGGCGACGAAAGCCAAGGTTGATGAACTCATCATAGTCTTGGCAAGACATCTGCTCAACCTTGCACCCTATCGTCACGTGCGTCAACGTCTGTGGTATTTTGGCTTCTGCCGGATACGCCCTGGCAGTTTCTGCCGCGCCCATCTTCTTACATTGGCAATAGCCGCATTCGGAAGTCTCCAAATAGTATGGCCTTGAGATGACTAGCGGTTCGCGTCTATCGAGCACCATTTATAGGGTATATTTGTTCGAGGATTCGAAAATACGGTGTGATAACTCAAGATGTATGTGCAAACCCTTGAACTTCATAGTTCTCGGGGAAGCTCGAGTGTATACAGCAAAGGCATTCTAGTGTGTGGGGCACGACGAAGCGAGGCATGGGGTCCTGGTGAAGAGTTTCCTGTGTGTTTGCAAACAAATGGGTTTAGGCTGTGTGCGGCAAGAACTTTGAAGCCCGCCACGAAGTGGCTGTTGTATATGATATTGGTTGCGTGTAATGTCAATTGTGTCAGATGATATCTTGAGGATGCGCAGTGTATTAATGATGGATTCTACAGTCCTGTTGAAGGGGCTTGTGGTACGGGAAACAAGACACTGAAAGGGAGATACAAGAATTAAATACTTTTCTTTTTTCCATCTTTCTTTAAGCTTATTCTTAAAGATACCGTTTCCATATCCGTTCTGAAGGACGCCGGCAAGGAAAATGAGGGCAAAGACAAGGAAAATGTACCTGTCCATGTCCGCCCCATTAGGCCATATTTTACTGTGCGAAGCCAGATAATGGGTGGATGCGAAGATTTGAATCGATAGCCGGGAAGAGCCCGCAATATTTACGCCAAAGATATGCGGGGTCAACATATAATCTTATCTCACAACAACAACAAAAAACACTACATTTTTTGGGCACACATAGAGAGGGTCGCTTTAAACGATAGAAGGTGTTCGCAGAGACCCGATACAGTCTTGGGGACCTCCACCACTCACATCCAATACACCATTTCTTGAAATTCACGTACCTTGACCCAGTCAATAAAATGACTCCGGCATAATGTTGGAATACTCGGAAAGAGACCGAATCCTACCAGAAGCCACTTCTAATTGTGGATCTTCCAGGAACATGCTGGCGAGAGCGGCCTACTATTCAGGTCAGGAAATGACACCAGATACCGCATGGGAATCTTTTCAATCGCAAAGACCATCTCTGTGTTGTTGGCTTTCTAAGAAAACACCATCCAAGAAGAAGGAGCGGATTGGAGATGTCACTCTGAGATGCCAACCAAATACGTATTGCGAGACCAAGTAGCTTGGTCAGTACCAAACACAAGTTAAAATGTCCATAAAAACTCGGCCGAGGTCTTCATTTCTTGGGTCCATTATTGCAAAAAATTATTTACATGTTTCACTCTAAAGAGATGCGTCATATCTAAAGAGATACGTCATATCCTACAGAATGCTCTATATGCCAAAGAATATCACTTGTGTGTAATATGCAGGAGCGATGCATTGCCCTAGGCCCGCGGCGCCTACCCAACTTTATTATTTAAACAGACGTCTTCAGTGAGTGCGTAAATCTCACATACAGTATTCCATCTATCGGAATACAAATGATTGAGCGAACAGGAAGATTTGAAATAGATTAAGTCTCTCAGTTCATCATACGTAAAGTGCAACAACGGAAAGTGCCGTATTATAAAATGTTATGTGGCTGCCCGCCTCAGGTGGCTGGGAACCCCGCACACCCGTACACCTCAGCCCGTCCCATCGAAGCGACCGCGGGCTCCAGTGCCCCAAACTCTTCCATCGTTTGCTTTCTTCGAGTCAACCAACCACACAAACACACCTGCAAGCACTCCAGACCTGCCGATTTTGCGCCCACATATGATCACGAGCAGCCCCACGAAATCCGCCCGTGATCCTGCCGTCAAAACGGAAAACGCCTCCGGCGCAACCAGCAGCAGCAGCAAGCAGCAAGACACCAAAAACATCAAACTCGGCGATCCCCCGGCAGATGATGGCGAAGACGCCGCCGCTGCGGACCATGGACTTCTTCTGGACCCCGAGGACTACCTTGAAGCGAATGAGTCGCTCGATATGAACCTTGGCCGCGGCGCACAGAAGGTCTGGATGGTCAAGTTGCCGCGGTACTTGGCCGAACGCTGGACGACACGGGCACATCTCCACGGCCAGCAGTTAGGAGAGGTCAAGATCCGGCAGATCCCCACCGGGGTTGGCGGCCGTAAAAAGCTCGAGGTCAAGCTCGTGTTGGCGGAGCAAGAACAGGGCCCGGAGTACCCGCTGGAGTACAACCTCTCAATCTTGAACACGCAGGTTAAAAACTCGTACGTGTTCAGCGAGGAGAACTTGCGGCGGTTTCAGCAAGAACGCACAGAGGTTGGCGATATGCCTGCGGCACCCGCACTTCCAGACTTGGACAAGAACGGCGCGCAGAAGAAGCCCGGACGCTTTTTCCGCGTTCAAAAGAACGGTGCCGAGGACCGCAAGTACGTGCCCTTTGTGCGCACGATCCCAAAGAAAACCAGTCTCACAGGCAAAATCGTGCACGACTGCCAGGTCGTGCCACTGCGTAACGACGCGAAGTACGCGCAGATGCTCGGGCGTAGGCAGCACATTGGCCAGGAGAAGGAGCGGCCCAAAGTCACGTTCTTGACCGAGATCCCGGGCGTCGTGCAATCACAAGCGGGTCCCTCGCTCACAGGTAAGAGCACGTCTGTGTTCCTCAAGTCAACGACCGCTAAGAGCAAGGCAGAGGGTCGCGCCATCCGTATGCCCAAGAAAGACTTGTTGGATTTGCTCTTCCGCCTCTTCGAAGAATACGAGTATTGGTCTATGAAGGGGCTCAAGGAGCGCACCCGCCAGCCAGAGACATACTTGAAGGAGTCTCTTGAGGCCATCGCAAACCTCATCAAGAAGGGGCCCTACACATCCAAGTACAACTTGAAGCCCGAGTACAAGCGCTTGCGCGACGCCGAGCGTGCCGCGCGCCTTGGCCAGGTTGCTGCTAAAGACGCAGAAGAAGAGAAAGACGAGGAAGACGACGACGAAATGGAGGATATCATCTAGGGCCCGGGCGTGCCCACATGACATGAATATAGAACAACAATAGGATTGACGGGATACAGCCGCCGTAATATGTGTATTGGCGTTTGTTCTCGAGAAGCTTTGATCAACCTTTCATTTCTACGAGATATAAGTTTCCAGGCACTTGGTCTACGAGTGGGGTTCTGTTTAACCAAATTTATTCATTAGTGTAGATGTTGATTTAGGCAACAGTCTTGATCTCCAAGGTAGGAGGCAAGGATTGCTGCAACTTCTTGGCCTTGGCAGTGTCGTTAACAACCAAGGTGTACTGGTATCTGGAACCTCTGACCTTGAACTTGGTCTGCTTGAAGGTGTTACCTCTGTGGTTGATCTTCTTGTTGACCTTGATGGTGGCAGACTTGATGTCAGCTCTTCTCGCCAATTCAACGAATTCCTTGATGTCCTTGATCTCTTTCTGTTTATGTTAGCATGTGTTTTATGGTACCCAGAGCGAATCATGTGGGATTAACATAGCTTCCTGGCCAATTCATCCACTTTATTTTGGACATGGAAACCTATCAAATTTGTGTGGGAACAGTTGCCCCTTCTAAACGAGTCTTTAGAGACCGTGTCCAAAGACAAAGAGGAAAAAGATAAAAAGCATAAAAAATGTTTTAACTTCACTGGTTGGATTTATTTCATCGCCACAAGCTTGACCGAGATGACATTGGGTCCATCATGAACAAGGATTATGTACTCTATGCTATAGCCTCTGGAACCAAACAAGAAGCAATAATGAGTACTGCCTGTTCAAATGAAGTACTTATGTGGAATCAATCTCACGGAGCTCTTCTGGATTTCTTCAGATCTTCGTGTATACATACAGCCATTGTGTCGTGTAGATATGGGTCAATGGAAAAAATTATTGAACGATAAATTTTCGATGGTATTTTTTCCGCGCGCGAGCGCACCTCCAGACACCGCAGACCTGCGCACGGCGATGCATATAGGGCATAAGCCCTAGTCACGTGATCTCGCTCGCCAGGCGGTCTGTTTCCGAGCCAATATGAAGCCTCAAAGTAAAGAGATAAAAATTTTCCAAGATTGTTGTTCTGATTCTCTTCATAGGAAAGAATACTAATTTACACGGCATACAGTATCAAATAAAGTCCGTTGTTTATACATATAAGTATATATTAAGTGTGTATTTCAAACAATGCTTCAAATTCATGCTGTTTTGTCGCGCGTGAAGGGCGATCGTCCATACAATCTCTAGATATGCGAGCTCTGCGCGGTTGGCCAGATACCGCATATAATTTAAGACCTCCAATATTGAAGTCGCGCATTTTAAACGCCCATAAAAAGGTTAACGAAATTCGACTCCCAGATACGCGTCTCGGAAAACCTGGTCTGATAAGTTGGGTGGCCAGTCCGGAACTGCTCTGTCTTCACAGATAATTCTTGCGTATGGCAGAGTTACCGTTTTGTCGTCTTTGTCCAATCTGTTCTGGTTCTTTCGCCATAGAGGATGAGCATACCCATTGAAGAAACAACGCCACTCTTCAAAACATGCTCAGGCCGCCCCAGTCTTCTATGAGGTGACAAAATCACTACTCACCCCACATCCAAATCGTAGTCTTTCAGGATCCAAACGCCAAAGGATTTCCCTCATGTCCCTTTGTCGTGGAGGCTGCCGCAATAGTTAACAATACGCTTGACTGCTATAAGCCACCGTCTCGTAGCTTCGCTCTTCATGATATTGGAGAGCTTATTTTTGTTATCGCCCGCTATCTTTGCGTCAGCGGCACGCGCGTGAATTCCCACATCCCGGACGCCGATCGGCCACGCAACATTTCCTATACTGAGCTTCAAGTAGGCTTCGTTCGCCTTAACAATCTGCTCTGTTTGGATATAGTACACGATTGTCAGAAGCGAAACGACGGTCTCCCGTGGAAGCTTGTCACTGCGTAGCTTGTACATGAGCTTGACGATGTCCCTCTTGGTTTCCATGAGAATGTGCTCGGGAAACTGATCGTCACAGCTCAACGCCCATGTCCGAAGGATCTCCTTAAAAAACCGCCGGATCTGCAAGCGCAACTTCTCCGTGTTCTGCTCGGCTATGTTTGCGAGCTCAATCAACGCCTCGACCTGATTCTCCTGATCTAAGTATTGTTTATACACGCGGTCCTTTTTCTCGTGTCTGACGTGGATCTGTAGTCTTCGGAGCTGCTCTTCTGTCAGCGCCTCTTTCTTCTCCCTTTCATCCTCCTCATTGCTATCAAATAAGCGTAGACTTTGAGAAAGTTTTTCCTGGTCAATAGAGGCGAGGAACAGGGACTCGTCACTGAGAAAGGCAGTGGGCAATTCCGCAGGTTTCATGGCACTGTGTTCGTGTTCATCCTGCTTATTGGTGGGTGGAACATACGAATCACTCGGTCCTGCCGGTCGTGAATCCCGCTTGTTTTGCTTGGCCTGTTGCCGTTTCTTTTGTTTTTCTTCGAGCTGTTTGCTCAAGTACTCAGAGATATCCATTGTTATTCTCCGGTTAAGGTAGACACGGCGTCATACATGGCTTGAGATGCTCCTGCGCAGAAGATGTACATGTCTATATAACGACAATGAAGGTTGGTGTAAACCACAGTATCGATATTCTTGTCGGGTAAACAGCCTAGGCTTGATGTGTTTTCTATGGGTATTATGTATTGGTGCAAAATATGTGTTTTTGTCGTTTGGGTTTTTGGTTTGTGTACTTTTATTATTAATTATTGCTCCCACCAAATATTCCAAATAATAATTGCGAAATTTCTCAGAGTTTGCTAATTCAGCTTTTTCTTAATAATAATTTCTTAATGATAATAATAAACACATTATGTCGAGCCTAGACACATCCCTCCAGTAAAAGTACACACACTTGTGAATCAAAGTCCCAGGATTTTATGATATCCAAATGGCAGCATTGCATCACAACCTACACCGTTTATTATCTCTAAATCCAGCCCATGCTCATTCAATAATGGTACTCAAGCAAACTAGCTACTCGGAACAACTTACACCCGTGCACCATGGGACTCGCACACATTCGCTACTCCACATATGACATAGGATATGGTTGAACCCTTTCTTTGCTTTGGCTCCTCCCAGCTCCTATTAGTCTCTTCTTTTCCTTTAAAACCCGCTAGTTTAACGGAACAGCAAACAGAGAAATCAATTGTTTTGGAAGAACTATTTGCAAGAAAGAAAAAAAAAATTTTTTGTTCGCCAGCTTACGGCTAAGCGCCTTTCCCCCCTAATCTCAGAATCCCTAACAGACCGATTCTTTCGCAACATTCTACCCCTTCCAATGAGTGACGCAGACTCTGTACCGAAGCCACAGGACCTCCAACTGCCCACAACCTCTAGCGATGGCGAACTCCGCGCCCAATTCTCCGAGCCTAGCATCGTGGCTCCACACACCAAGAATATACTGCCGCAAACATCGCCCCTTCTTTCCCTGACACCCCCCACAGTGGCAAAGGCGCTCATCAGAGCATATCCCTACTTGCTTATTGTAAACAAGTCATTACTGGTGGCCACTTGGACCAATGACGACTACTGGGTGAACGTGGCACTTATGCTGGCATACACATTGGCGGTACTTTACTTCGAGGCCTTGGTCACTTGGGCTGGCCATCTCTTGCTCGTGCTAATTGTAGTGTTATATTCGCTTCTTAATAGCAAGATTGCAGAGGAAACGAACTTGCGTCCAACGCTCGACGACGTGGTACAGGCGCTCACCGCGACTTGTGTCAAGGCCGACTTATTGCTCAGCCCAATCACGGCGATGGCGCTAAAGTCTCACGACATCAAGCGGTTGCTTTTTACCACAGTGTTTTTGACTCCACTCTACTTGATTGCCACATTCTTGCTCATTAGCCCGCGAAATGTGCTTTTGCTTATTGGGTTGTTCCTTCTATCATATCACCTGACCTACATGTGTGTCACTCGCAAGCTTGTGTGGAAATTAAAAATGACCCGGGTTATTTGTTTCTATCTCACTGGATTGGATTTCTCAAATGCAAAGAATAATTCCCTCTTTGCCGCAGCTTTTGCAAAGGTGAATCGATCAGGAATATCGTCTTCTACTGCCAGTGTTGACGGCTCAAAGCCAGTCAGATTTACGTACGTAATCTATGAGAACCAACGTCGTTGGCTTGGCATCGGGTGGACCTCAAATTTGCTCACGTACGAACGCGCACCATGGACTGACGAGTTTCTTAATGAGTCCTCATCAACTGATACTTTTGAATTGCCTAATGCAGACTCTAGCTTTTTACAGTTACAACAGGATTTTCAGCTGCATCCGGCAATTTCTGGTGCCCGCTGGAGGTGGGTAGACAAGACCTGGCGTCTAGATCTCACCAATGATGGTGCTATAGTTCTTCCCTCCGGCAAGCGGTCGAAAACGACTGTGAAACCTACAAACGATGAGGGCTTTATATACACAGACAATGTGTGGAAAAAGCCTTCAACGGAAGACTCCTACTCAAAGTACACGCGGCGCCGCAGGTGGATAAGAACTGCCGAATTAGTGTTTGATTCGATGACTCCCAACGTAAGTGACGGCTCTGCATCCACTTTTTCCACTTCTGTTGCAAACTCGTTCACAGATACTACGAAGAAAAGAAAGAGCTTGAGATTTGCTGAAGAAGATGACCAAAGCAAAGCATCTGATGTCATTGATGAGGAGGCCTCCGAGGAAAACCAATCGTTTCACAGCAAGAAGAACGCCTAATTTACATGTATTGTTTGTTATACTTGGAAATTGAAATGATATTGTATTTGTTTCAGAATATAATTGATGGAGCTTAAAAAATTTGATTCATTAGCATTAATCACATTGACGAGACTATCGACGTACCGTCCTGGAATCTGGTGCGGAAAACCTTGTTGGCATTAGTGAACATACCCTCTTTTAAAGACACCACAATGAACTGCGACCCTTTGAACCGGGTTTTGATCAAGTGTCCAATATTTTGGGTATGAGAGAGATCCAAAGCTGCATCGACCTCGTCGAGAATGTACATGGGCGCGGGTTTAAATTGTAGAAGAGCCATGATTAAGGACAAGGCAATCAAAGATCTCTGACCACCGGAGAGCTCCACTAAACTTTCTTTCCATACGGGCCCCAATTTGACTTTCACTTCTAACCCATTCGTGACATCTAGAAAATTGATAGGCACCAATTTGGCAAACGATCCTGGTAGAAGATCAGCGAAAATATTACCAAAATCTTCCGAAACTTTTTTGTAGGTTGCGTCTAACGTCTCTCTCTTGTAGCCGTTGAGCTTGTCGATGGTGTTTTCGATCTTAGATTTGTCTTTGACGATGGTGCGGATCATGTGCATCAAGGCGGCCTCTTTTTTTTCCACGTTCTCGATCATACTCATGATGTTAGGGTTGACTTTTCGTTTCATGTTTTGGAATTTTTCCCCAAGGACCGCTGCTTGAGCCTCACACTCTGAGATATTCACATCAGGGTATTGTTGTATGATGCCATCCACCACGCTCTCGTCTGTCAACCATTCGTTTACTTGTATGAGCTTATCTAACAGTGAGCGGAGTGCAGATGTGGCTCCGTTTGCCTTTTCGAGATCGTGATTCAATTTTTGTAACGAAAGTTTAGCCTGGTTCATCTCCTCAGTTTTGTTAGATATAAGACCACTCAACTCACTGATTTCCTCATTAAAACCAAGCATTCTAGCCTTCTCATCTTCGAGCGTTGCACGCACAGACTCGAGCTCGGAATGTTTTTGATCAAGTGAAGCAGATGTCTCTTTCAACTTTGCGTTCAACTCTTTCAAGGAACCCTCGTGTATCTCAATGGATTCAGTCAATGTAGTAACGTCGACTTTTTGTTGTTCGACCTCGATTTGCAAGTTCTGATACTCGTCGCTACTTTTTTTGAGAATGCTGTCTTCTGTAGCGATTTGCTTTTTCAACGCGTGCAACTCGCCTTCCAATTGTTTGAGCTTTGAGCCTTTATCCTGGTTGAACTCTTTTATGTCATTGGTAATCTTTGAAATCTGCGTCTCGAGCGCTGCACTATTTTCTTCTTCGCCTCGAATGAGTTCCTCTAACTTTTCAATCTCAGCTGCATTTTCTTGACTTTCTTTAATGATGCTGGTGGCTGGGCTGGTGTCCATTTTCCTCTCGAGCAAGGTCAATTCGTGCTTGGTCAAGTTGAGTTCGTTTTGCAACGACCGAGTGTTTTCGCTCAACGCACTGAGACGGCTCAACTCGACATTAATATGCGAGTGCTTCTTCAGAAGTAGACTAATCTTCAGTGCGAGCTGATTGTGTTGCTGCATTTTGAGCAAGATCGAGGAGTTGTTTCTACGCGAACCACCCGACAAATTACCTTCTGGGTCGTAGACATCGCCGTCCAAGGTAATGGAGCGGGCCCGGATTTTTGGGTCGAACGTGATTTCTTTTGCCGTGGTCGGGTCTGCACACACAAATGTGGAGCCAAAAATGTAGGACATGGCCTTGAAGAGCTCTTCTTCGAAGTTTACAAGGTCCAACGCGAGCTCGACCTTGCCTGGGCATTTGTCCTTGGCGTACGCCACTTTGTTGTGTGGAAGCGTCCATACTTTGATTTTGTCAAGCGGGATGATGGTGACTCTGCGGCGTAAGTTGCCGCGCTCGAGTAATGCAGAGGCAGTATCGGCAGTGTCGACAACCACATTGTATAGACGGCCACCCGCACATACCTGCAACGCCATGGCTTTGTCCGATTCTTTATCGCGCACGCTGAACAATTGCATGGCGATACCTTTCACGGAGTTCTCGTCGAAGTTCGGGTGGGGCTTGGAGTACTGAAAATCGATGTTGCCCACCTCTCGCTTGATACCGTTGAGTTGGTACAGGTACTCGTCGATCTGCTTGCGTACAAGGCTCTCCTGGTCCTTGAGCTCATTATAGCGTTTGAGATCAAAGCCGAGCTCCCTGATCTTGAGCTCTTTGGCCGCAATATCGTCTTTGTATGCCTCGGTCTGCTGGAGAAGTGATTTGCTGTTTTCGCGAGCCAGCTGTAAGCGTGCCTCGTCGTTCTTGAGCTTTTCCCGCAAGCGTGCGACTTTCATGCGCGAAGTCGAGACAAAATTCTGGCTGTGACCCATGTCATCCTTGCATTGCTTGAGCTGCGACATGTAACCGCCGTCGGCGCCACCTTTTGCAGTGACCCCTGTGGAAAGTGTCAGAAGGAGCTCCTCCTTCTTGTTGTACTCGTCCTGCATTGCGGCAAGCCGCAGCTTGCTTTCGGTATACTGGGCTTCGAGCGACGCAAACGCGTCGGAAGAACCAGAAGCCTGTGCGAGGGCGGCCTCGAGCTGGCTCTTGAGCGCGGCAATCTTTTGCGTTTCCTCGCGCACGTTTTCTAGGGCTAGGTCTCTGGATGTGGCCATGCGTGTTATGTCATCGGAGAGGGTTGTGTCTTGTGCCTGGAGTACTTCTATGGCGCCGCCCCTTTCGAGCTCTGCCTCTCTCTGTCTCTTGACCAGGTCGAGATCTGCGGCAAGGTTCTGGACCTCAGACGCGAGGCGCTCAACCTGCGATTCCAAGTCGTGCATGATGTGCTCGTGCTCAGAGCGCACAGTAGAGTAGTGGTGAAACTGGGCCGACTTCTGGCGGTAGTGGTGGCTAGAGAGCACGCGCGAAAGTGTCTCCAAGTCAGTCTGGACCTTCTGAAACTCTAAGAAGACGCGTTTTTCCAGGCGCAAACGCTCCAACTTGGGCTCGATTTCTTCGCGAAGTAAACTGCGGATCTCCTGAAGCTTTGCCTCCTTCTTTGCCATTGTCTTTAACGCTTTTTCTTTGCGATCTTCAAAAGTGCGCGTGCCCGCGGCCTCCTCGATGAGCGCAAGCACCTCCAGCGGCTTCATGTTGAGCACCTTTGTGATCTTTCCCTGCATGATTAAGAAGTTTGGATTGTTGATGTTGAGTTGCACGGATTGAAACAAGTTGAGCACTGTCTGCTGCTGGGCCTTGTGTCCGTTGACCAAGTACTTGGATGTCCCACCGAGAATGATCTGCCGCGTGACGGAGATTTTCGGCAGGTTCTCAAACCCAATCGGCGATTTGTCTTTCTCCAGGTTATCGAACACGATTGTCACGGATGCCTTGGTAACACCTGCCTGGCCCCGTTTGTAGATAAGGTCCTGGAGGTTTGATGCGCGGACCGTTGCCATCAGCGCGATTCCCAACACAAAGCAGATGGCATCGAGGATGTTTGATTTACCGGAGCCGTTGAGGCCAGTAATGGCATTGAATTGTGGGTCCCAGTCGCTCACCACGGTTCTAGTGGCATATGATTTGAATCCGTCAATGATGAGCTCTTCGACTTTCATGATGGCACGTTTTGCGTTGGGGGCGGGAGAAGACGAAGAAAAAATAAATAAAAAGGAGGTGGAAAATGGGAGAAAAGAAATTGAGCGAACTATGATATACGGCCTGTGAGAGTGCCTGGAAAGTGTCCTGGGAGATGTTTAGAGCCAGTAGGGGTTTTTTCGATGGCGCTTTTATATGCTATGAGGGGGGATGGGGTGGTGGTGGTGGTGGTGGTTTAGGACTGGTGTTTGCTTGATGCGTCTCATGTAAATAGAAGGCGCGCGCGTGCCGGAGAGCGACCGGGGCCTACGAGGTGGTGCATATATTTTTTAGTGCTTGGTCCGAACGTCGAATTTTGCAGGAGCGGCGAGAAGTTCCAAGAAGAAGTTCGAAGAAACTGTTTTTCACTTCTATTTTCTATTTTTATTTTTCAGCAGGGAAGAGATAGAAGTGGGGGAGGGGGGGGGATGATAAAAAGCTACAGTCAGCAAATGCCTGAGTAACTACTACGTATCCAAAAAGTGGAGCCGAAAATAGTAATGTTTATGAGGATGGTGCATGCGCAGCCAGTATTATCAGGCACAGGCCCGCACGGGTTTTTCGCGGCCTGTATAAAACATCTACAGTTTCGCCGGCGGAGGACGGTGCGGGGCGCCATTTCGCCACGCCCATATACCGCACGAGGTTGTGTGCAAATTTTTCTGTTATTTGTTGGGAATTCACGGGGTCCCAAATATTTTTGTTTGGATTTCATTTTGGAGATTGGTGGGGATTCATGGATTGTGGATTTTCTTTTTCTTTCTGTGAGGGGGGGTGTGTGTTTTTTTTGATCTGCTTATTTCTTTAGGGGTACGGAAGACCGTGCGGCTGTCGAGGTAATGGACTGTGCCCGAGCCGGAAACCTAGGGCGCGCACTGTCTGACTATTGAATATGGTATACGGGCCCATTGATTCCAGTCAAGAGGCGTGTTTTACGGGGACAGATCCACACATGGGAAGAACCAAGAATCCTAATTATCACAATTTTTCTCCTCTCTTCTTTTCCCTCTTCATCCATCCATTCATCCATCCACTCTTTTTTTTTTTTCTTGTTTTCCTATCTTTGTTTTCATCATCCATGATTTTTTTGTCCCCCGTCTCCGTCCCCCGTCCCCCGTCACCATCTTGCCCTGCCTTTATCTTTTATTACGATCTACCATAGGTATGCGGTCGACAGTTTCTATTCCATGCCGGAAATGAAATTTTTCAATGAACGGGTCGTTCCCGTTGTCACTCCATGGTTTTGTGACGTGATAGTCAACATGCTATCGTCTATGCCGCTTTTATTAGTAGACGCCGCCAATCAAATTAGCGCTGGGTGTGCGCGCCGTGTATTATTATGGTATACAGGCTATCTATTATAGTGGGCCCAGCCACGTATCAGACCCGTTCGCTAAATTACACGACGCATAGATGGACCACCAACAATAGACCCCAGGAAGCAGTAGCGACGTATTGGTCTGGCACCCGCCCATAAAATGAAAACATCCCGCACCATTCAAACAAATATGATTTTCTGTTTCATTTTTCTGGCTTCTGAGACCATACATACATAAGATATAATATAATATAATATAATATAATATAATATAATATAATATAATATAATATAATATATTGGCCCTTCTCCTATTAGGGGCCCACAGAGGCCAGCTCGCCCCAGTGCAGTGCCCTCCTCACACAGCGAGATAGTATCGGATTAGCATTTATCTTATTCTTATTGGTGTTATTGTGGTTGATGTTGTGAATATGCATATGTTATTTTTTTTTGAAAGCATTGGCCGAGGCTGGCGGGACAGAAAGAGATGGCTTAGCTTCGAACATTCAGTACATCGTGGCCATATTTCTGTGGGTACCGCTGATTTATGCCAACGGTCCACCGGGTCCCCAGAATCGGGCTTCTACACCGTGGCCCTGATATTAGGGTGTTATTAGGGTGTTATTAGGGTACTATTAGGGTACGATTATCCGTCTCGTGTTCCTTGTGCGCCTTAATAGTCCTGCATTCAATTGCGGGTGACTGGTGATGGCGAGAAGGTTGAAAAGAAAAAAAACAACAACAACAACAACTTGTATCTCTGAAATCTATTTTTTTTATCCTTAAGGCAGCCAAATTTGTGTCCACATACGCGACCCCCGCCGCAGGCCCGAGTGTTGGGGTTTCCGAGAAGAAAAAACAAACACAAACATGGCCGTGACCAATTGTCACGTGACCACATATTATTAGCAAACCTGATTCTCACTTTTTCCTCGGACTCCTTCCATCACTCGCCCGTCTTCTACCCGTCATGAGGTCATTTTGGTACGAGCCCGGACCCAAGGCATATCCCACTCGCGAGCGAGGATCTTTTAACGCCTCCGTGGTTCGTATACCCGCGCCATAGAGCGGTATGTTGACACGACGCCTGCACGCGCGGCATCGCCAAAAAAACGCGACCAACCTCGGTGTTTCGTTTTAACAACCACTTCTTCTTACAGGCGGCCTTCTCAGTACACGCCTTGAACCACACAAGCTCCCATTTTTTTTTTCTGGCAATCTGGGGGAGAAAGAAAAAAAATCCCAGGAAAAAATACAAAAGCAAGTGCAACCTTACATTGATACGTGTGACCCGTCCACGTGACACCCGCATCACCACCGTGACTAGCGACTCTTTTCTGCGGACTCCCTCTGGGCGATAGCCGTCTTTCAGATGACGCCGTACGAATACACGGAAAACACAAAAACAACAACCGTTTTGGCGCCCGCACGAGCCGCGCTTATCCGGAGCCGCGCGGCGGCATGGGTTGTGGCCCATAAGGCGCTAGCGGCAGCGGCCGCGGCCGCATTAACACTCATCACGCTCGTGCAACTTGCCGTGCTCTCACGCCACGGATCATATGCGCCAAGCCTCGGGCACACTCCGGGCGCGGTGTTCTTTGACTTGGCGAACTACGGCGGCAGGCCGAACGGATGGCAGTACGATGAGCGGGTGCTCTTTTGCGTGCCGCTTCGTGACGCCGCGGCGCACTTGCCGATGTTCTTTGGCCACATGCGCAACATAAGCTACCCACACCATCTTGTAGACTTGGCGTTTTTGGTGTCGGACTCGAGCGACGACACAATGGGAGAGCTTGAGCAGCACTTGAATGCGATTCAGAACGACCCGCGGCCGGGGATGCCGTTCGGAGAGATCGAGATCTACGAGAAAGACTTTGGTCAGGCCGTGGGACAGTCGTTCTCGGATCGTCATGGCTTTGCCGCGCAGGGACCGCGGCGCAAGTTGATGGCACGTGCGCGTAACTGGCTTTGGACGGTGGCGATCAAGCCTTATCATCTGCATGTGTACTGGCGTGATGCCGACGTCGAGACCGTTCCGCCGACCATCTTGGAGGATTTGATGCACCACGGGCAGGACGTTATTGTGCCGAACGTGTGGCGCCCGTTGCCCGACTGGTTGGGCAACCAGCAGCCCTACGACTTGAACTCATGGCAGGAGTCTGACGGTGGATTGCAGTTGGCCGAGATGCTTGAGGAAGATGCGTGCATCGTTGAGGGCTACGCCGAGTACCAGACTTGGCGCCCGCACCTCGCCTACTTGCGCGATCCGTACGGCGACCCGGAAGTCGAGATGGACTTGGATGGCATTGGCGGTGTGCTGATTCTCTCCAAGGCCCGTGTCTTCCGCTCGGGCGCCCACTTCCCGGCATTTTCCTTTGAAAAGCACGCCGAGACAGAGGCTTTCGGCAAAATGTGCCGCCGCATGGGCTACTCTGTCGTAGGGTTACCGCACTACGTCATCTGGCATATCTACGAGCCGTCCTCAGATGACTTGAAGCACATGGAGTGGATGGCATTGGAGGAGGTGCGCCAGGCTGAACAGGCAAAGATCAAAAAGGTCTATGACAAGTCCTGGGGACAGGGCTTCGAGGACCGCCAGGACGACTGGCAGCGCGAGCGCGAGCACGTGTTGAAGAACACCGACTTGCACCGTGCCATTAATGTCGACTGGCTGGGCGCTGACGACCTCTTCCTAGAAGAGACCCCCGACAAGAAGCTCGCAGAGTTCGTGCCTTAAGACAACCGCCGCCGCTCGTGTTTGTACAGACTCTCGCCATTCAAATGACATTGGAATTTTTGCTTTTGGGCTGCCTCAAGATGCCATGAAACCTTCCACTTAGGGTCTATGCTTAGTTACTGATGATCAACTAGTGTCTTGCCATTTCAGGGCTCGCGATTCTTCATCACAAAACCGTATCCGCCAGCTACCACCTAACCTTTGTGGCTCAGGTATGTGGAATTGAAGACGGCAGAATCTCGCTATCTCAGGATTCTTCTTCTTTTGTTTTGACTAACAAAATCCGGGGCTTTTGAGCAGGGTAATTTGTTTATGATGGGCAGGCCGTACCTCCGAAAATAACAGGCTTATTTGACCCCAAAAAATCTTGTGATCGTGCCCCGTTATTGGTTTTCTTTTTTCTCCTTTGTAAGAGGAATATGTGTGTGCCTCACATGAATATTGCGACTAATCATTAAAAATCCAAGGTAATTCTCTATTGCCAACAAGTTGGAAATTGAAATGAAAAATTTGGTATCACTAATCGGCGTTGTTATTAGATTTATCGACCAGTTGGGTTGACAGGCGATAGTGGAATATCTTGCAAATAAATCCCGCCATACTTTACGACGTTTTTTTTTTGTTTCTAACCACAAATATGAGACGGAAACAATGGGTCGACCTTGCATGGTTGATATGTCATTCTTTTTACATATCTTTTGTCCAAATTAAGGCAGACGCAGCGTTCGATTATTGGGATTGGATGCAGGGACTTATAACGATATTCATACTTTACGACTGACCAGAATGACTAAACAATAGACATTGCGGTGTGCGGAAATGCCGGTGACCACGTACTGCACGCACACTACACATCATGCCTTAGTCGTTGGTTTGAACAAATCAATACTACGGGAACAATTTCCTAGTGTATGTCCCTGTTGTTTTTTTCTTGATGTCGGGGCAATGATAATTTAAGGAGGTCAGATTTCTGGAGCCCTGATGCAATTGCACGTGCATGTGTACCCCTATCCCCAATAGAACACTCCATTTATGCAAAACTCAGAAGCTAAGCCGCACTTGCGACCGCAAGCCTCTTGTTTTTCGTTCCCCGTCATTTTCATGTGATTCACAAACATTTACCTTTGGCAGCTTAGTTTTTACAGCTGGAGACAGCCAAGTTGCACATATTCATTGGTATTTAAGACTAGGCTGTCCTACTATAACTCCGAGATCCACTCCTTTTTTTTTGTTTTGGCACAATCATTCTACTACTTATATACACACTCATTTTGGCATCAAACACAAAAGTCGCCGACGGACATAATGACACAGCGCTTATCAAACCGCTCCACATTGGACGCTTCACAACCGCTTGTTATACCCTAACCTCTCAATATTCAATACATCTATATACCATAACCTGGCAGTATAATTTCAGTTATTTTCATGTCTCAAAACCAGTTGCCTTCGGTTCGTTCCATAAATTTCTTTAGGCTTGGCGCTGGTTCTTTGCCGCAGTACTCGGGTTACTACAAATGGGAGCGTGTGACTACGCCCACATGCGCCCCTTCACCCGCCCATCCATAGACTCGGCCTAAAATTCAGAGCTACGATCAAATGCCAATTCAAAAAGTTTAAATAGCACAAAAGATCTCAAGTATGCGCGCTTCATTCCGAGATGCATGCGAATTGGCGTACATATTCATTTTTTTTTTATAATCTCAAACCAAAGTTCGACGCCCGCTTTTACCTTTTGTGGACTGACTGCGCTTTTCCCTGCAGAAAAACCCAATCCTCCGGCCCCTCAAAATACTTCGCTGAAACGGGTACACTCGCCGTTCCAGATCACTAAGATTGCACGCAGCCACATTTCAATTCGCTCAGCCACTCATCCAAACAATACAGTTTTTTTTATACACCATCATTCCTTTCTAATCTTCAATTATAGCACGATATGTCAGAAGTGCTTTCTGCTCCACATCCCCCACCACAGACGTGCAAAAAATGTAACCTCGCTATTTTCGAGGGCCACGCATACGAGTTAGGTGAAGACCGTTGGCATATTGGCTGTTTCAAATGCTTCAAATGCGAAAAACTGCTTGGGTGTAACTCCAATTTCTTGGTTTTGGGGAATGGCAGTCTTGTTTGTTCCAGCTGCTCGTACAGCTGCAAACAATGCGGCAAAAAGATCGATGACTTGGCAATTCTTACGGGCGACCAGGCGTACTGCTCCAACTGTTTTAAGTGTCGGGTGTGTAAGGTTAAGATCGAGGACTTGAGATACGCCCGGACCTCCAAGGGTTTGTTCTGCATGTCATGCCATGAGGATCTCATCGCCAAAAAGCGAAAACATGATTTGAAGCGTAAGCAATTGGCACTGCTCGTGCTGCAGCTGCGCCCCTCACACGCAGATGATTTTGATCATCTGTTGACAATTCCCTCGGCGCTGTCTCGCCTTACACCCATAACTGGCTCGCCTCTACCAAATTCAAACGACACTCACTCCCACAACGATACTTCACTGTCATCATTACTTAACAAGCAACTTCCCCCTCACCCAGATTCGAGAAGCCCAGCGGCGTCTGTCTCAACCACAGAATATTTAGCACACACTGATTCACTTACAGTCTCTTCCTCGACAGCTATCGACTCCAATAGACATACATCAGAACCTTCGACACAAACGCAGGCTTCTACGGAGAGCACACTACTAGGCCTGGCGTTCGCTCAACCACCCTCTATTGTACTTCCGAATACTTCAAATGACATCGAGGAAGTTATAGATCTGGATGACGAGCTTCATCTACGTGAAGTTCGCAAAAATTTAGAGCGTCGCTTTATGAAGCACACTGAGGAATCTAGTGGGGCCATCTTAGATATAATCGACTCCCTATCGCCACTGAATACCCCATCCACAATCGACAACGAGTCAAGCCTCTCAAAATCGAATATTTCGCCAGTACCCGCTCATCCAACCGCCGTGGAAGAGCCAAAAAATGACACTGCGAGCCTCTCGTCTCGCGATACTCCAGTCTTGAAACAAGATATTAACAAGCCTCGTGGTTGGACGAATGAACAAAACTCACCCCACAAAAACATTCTACTCCGCTCCCCAAATCAATTCCATGATAACAACTTTCATAGTGCTGACAACATACAGGATGATGATATACCCCTTACATCGGGTAATGAGGAGACACGCAGACAATACTTCGGGGTCACCTCGCCTATGGCAAAAGTAAACCGTCAGGCTCGCGTAGTCGAGTCTAATGACAAGAACTCGGTTACGGATCTGGGACTGGAGACCAGGAGTCCCGATCGTAGGGAGACTGAAAGCTCATCGACACCTCGGAAGCAATCCCCGTCCAAGTCATCTCCTATTCTTTCCTCTCCTCCACCGCGTCTTGCATTACCTGCTGTGCCACTAACGCCCAAATTTAATGATTTGGAGGTACTGCAGCGCTTTGATAAATTCAATGAGCTTAATGAACCTAAGGGTTTGGGACTCGAAGGCTTTGATTTGCAAAAATCTCATGCACTTAAGCCAATGCCCCTGAACGGGACTAATCTGGAACACTGTAATGAGGAAACACCGGATAATGAAGATTTCCAAAAATCTCCACCAAGTCGCAGACCAAGCGTGAAAAACTTGCTTCTGTCACGTCATAAACGTTCTACATCAAACAGCCTGGGAGGTGGAATATCCAGTAAGCTAGGGATTTTCAAATCGAGGGAAGATCCCGATTTCCAGAAAAGACATTCTCGAAATGTACTGGACGGTTCCATCAATGGACAAGCTTTTACAACTCCTCCTCTACCACTCATGTCACCAATGATTCAGGTAGCACGTCGTAATTCACACGCAAGGTCTACTTCCGACACCAATTTCACTCCGAATCTAGAAAGCGATCCACAAAAGAGGGATTTTGAAATGCGTTCAATAAAGTTTGAAATATACCAATTAGATTCGAGAAGGCAGGCTTTGTTAGCGGAAAATATGAAGTTACATTCTGACAAAACCAAACTACTCGATGCATTGAACACATTGCTGAAGCGTGTAACTATAGACACGCAAGCTAAAGAAGTCTTGTATCTTGAAGTCAAGGACTTGACAGCACAAAAGAAAAAATTGAAAGAAGAAACTGAAGAACTAAAGCTGGAACATAAAAAGCTTCAAGATTCAGTAATACGTACTCGCGAACAATTGCGTGAAATGCACGACGCTCACTCTGGTCAAAGCTACGAAATTTTTAACGAGACATTAGAGTCGGGCAATGTTTTAGACTCTATCAACTACGAGGGTACAGAGGCACAAAAGGCGACAAGGCTTAAGTTCTGGCGCCGTCCAAAAGTGACAATTGCAAATACCAATGCTCAACCGCAGCAAAATAGTGGACTAAGTGCAGTTCCCCCCAGTTCAAGCATACCGCATAGTTTAAGCTCGTACAAGCTAAACTCAACTTACGCAATAAACACAAGCCCTGCACAAAGCCAAAGCTCTATTGTTGATGAGTCTTTTGGAGCTCGAAATGCGTTAAATGGTTTTGTATCCAAAGCATGGCCTACAACAGGTGCGGATTCCCTTGGAAGTAGGTCCAACGGATCGAATGTACACGGAACAATTGACGCGCCGCTCCTCTCATCAACATTACAGAGACGCGCTGCTTTCGAAAATGAGAAAGTACCATTAATCATTGTTAAGTGCATAGAGGAAGTTGAAAAACGTGGATTGGATGTGGAAGGTATTTACAGGTTGAGTGGCGGGAATACTGCAATCAGCGCAATAGAGAACGCTTTCGCGGGGATTCCCGCAAATGGAGCCCAGGAACGGAAACAAATCACAAAACTTAATGATGTGTTAGGAGGAGACATCAATGCTGTGACGAGTGCATTAAAGAGATATCTTCGAAAGTTGCCTGATCCTTTGATTCCTTATGCGTTTTACAACACTTTTATTTGGATTGGTCAAAGGAAAGCTGATAAAGGTGAACTTTGTATTGAGTTCAAAAGTCGAATAATTAACAAACTTCCTTCAGCCAACAAGCACGCTTTGTTTTTGATTGTCAAGCATCTTAATGAGGTCAATCGATACAGCAACGTGAATCGAATGACATTCAAAAACCTTTCTGTTGTTTTCGCTCCGACAATAGCGAGAGACGCCACAGGAGAGCGGGAGATGGTCGACATGGGAGCTCGTAACGAGGCCACCGAATTACTCTTTTCAAATTTCAGCACACTCTTTGCAAACTTTTATGAGGAGGCGTGAGTCTTTCTCTCTCCCTTTTTTTATTTGTTCGGGAAGAGACTTCCACATATCAGAAAAAATATTTTAGTGCACATCTTTGATGTTTGGTTCCAGGTACATCTCAAAACGGCGACGCCCCACCCGAAGAAGGTGTTCTATGACACTGAAAGACTTTTTTGGGAGCCGGCGATGTTTGTCGAATTCCAGGCGAACGTATACACGCCAATTGTTTTGGAATTCATGGGGTTTAGTGTAAACAGAGCGGATACATTCTCTGTACAATTTGAGGACGTCCCTCTGTAGTCCGGATAGGCGTGGCATGATGTTGATGTTGAAAGAAGCTACAATTTCGAAGGCAAAAAAATGGAAAGCCGGGGAAATGCGACAACAGGCTGCACGTGACTACATGCACGTGAAATTATAATTGTTTCACCACAGAGTTTACATGTGCATGGTATATGGTATATCGAGTTAGATTTTCGAATTAGCTATGGAAGAGAGATAATTATGACTAAGGTGAAGCAGTTGGCCTCTATGATATGATGGATTTTAATAAAAAAAAGTTACAGCACACGCATGATAGGCGTAAAACTGGCACTCTATTTTGTGACTTAAACGCCGGTGAAATCAATCTCGCCTTCTCTAGCACACGCTTCCTCACTGACACCGCATGTACACTGGCCCTTCAATCTTTGACCGCATGCACATGATTTATCTTTAGGGGGCTGGGCGTTTTCAATAGCCGCCTTTTCACAGTTGCAATGCAAAGCAGCTTGCTTGCCACACGAGCAAGTGGATTTTTTGGCACACACACATTCAGCAGCGGAACAAGCCATTTTTTTAGGAATTGAGGATTTGTTTGGTCAAGGGAAATTGGGTTAAGTGGAAGTTGCAAATAATTCAGACTTGACAGGAGGTTGTTCTTGAATATCAAGAGAAATGGACAGGATATATAGGGCTCGCGATGTATCCAAAGAGGGGTGATCAGAATTTATAAGTTAAAATCTAAGAGTAGACAGCAGCAATAAATAGGACGGGTATGCGTACAGCCTTTTATTCTCTATAGATGACGCACAAAACGTGGGATGCAGTGGCATACGTTCGGCTTGCATACAGATATCAACCTAAACCCAGATGATCAACCAATCACCAGAAGCGCGTTAGTCAGATGGAGGCATCAAGGATGTCAGCAGTGGTGTGAGACCGCATCTTGCTACTTACAGCTTAGTCATGTATGCATTCATTGGTTACACCCATGTAAACTATATAACAAAAAGTCTATGATTTAATTTGGTATATGGGCACCTACTTCATGAAACACTCCCCTCCCCCCTAATACCCCCAAAATAGAAGGATTGGCAATTTGCAAAAGGTCACGCGGTGGATTGAAGGTTATGCTTCAAGTGTTTTCTAGAAGAGCATTTAATATTATGATCGCACGCAGAGAATTTGCACGTACCTCAGTAGACTCTTTCAAAAATTTGACTCACATAAGTGACGTGCGCATTATATAAATCAGTGTTATAAGCACTAAGCTATTCGTCTTAACTTTATGTCGGTTTGATGAAAGTAATTTGTAGGCAAGTAGAAAGATGTAGTTTATTCCAGTGCAAGGAATGTTTTTTCAAAATAAATTATCCCCATCAACTTAAACCGGTACGCACTCATCCTGATATTGTCATATATATATAAGCATTACTTAGCATAAAGGAGATTCACGAACCGACGCTTCATCTAGTTTGACCAGCATATGCTCTTGGGTGCTTTCATTGTTTGAGGCTTCTTCCTGCAATATGTCACCACACTCCACACTGAAGCCGGCTGCTCTGTTTTCCGGCCCTAGAAAAGTAACAAGCAAAACATAACCAAACACACAGAGAATGAAAATGCTCATTACCTTGGAGTAGTCAAAAGCCGATTCGCCAGACGCAGTAGTAATTGGAAACTTCTCTCCAAGAGACGCCTCAATGGTAGAGGATGCAGAAGAAGCTAGATTACCTAATTGGTAGGACACTCCAACGACCAAGGCCCGGTGAGATGGGGGAGAGAGTTCAGAAAGAAGAATAGGCGCGACACCCCAAGCACCTTGTACTCCAGCTTGCATGAAGAACGCACCAGCATTGATTGCGGAGCTCCGCAGATAGGCCCAAGGGTACACCATGGCTGCACTCAATAGAACTGCGAGCATAATTGTTAATCTTCTACCAATGAACGTGGAGGCATGACCGCAGAACGTGCCGCCAACAATAGCTCCCAAGTTGGCCACAGATAATGTGACAGTGGATCTATCATCGTCATATTCGAGCTGCTGGATTAGGAGGGTCGGATACAAGTCTTGCGAGCCGTGAGACATAAAGTTGAAGCCAGCCATGAGAAAGACACAGTAGAAAACAGTGAGCCAGTATGTGCGTACCAACATCTTGGTGTTATCGCTCAACTGATACCACTTGAGGCGAGGTTGAGTCTTTTTCCTCGCTTCCGCATCAGCCTTCTGCATGAGGTACGCCGCCGTTTCAGGAAGACAGAATCTCCAGAGAATAAAGAGCACTGGGGGCCCTGCGGAAAACCAAAAGATGGCCCTCCACCCATGAGGCGAGTTGCTGTTAAGCGCGCGATTGAATAAAACGGCTAAAAGAAAGCCGAGCGCATATCCCTCTTGGAAGATACCAGACAAGACACCTCTGCAGCTGATTGGTGAATCGTCCAAGGACGTGGCCAACGAAAAGCCATATATGCCACCCATGGCAACCCCAAAAAGAGCACGCACGGCCAAAAATTGCACATACGTCTGCACGAAACCAGTGCTAATCTGCAAGATGACCAATAGCGACAAGTTGGCAATGTACGGGCCCTTGCGGCCGCTGCAGTCGCCCCAGTACCCAAAGAGCACGGCCCCAACGGACCGCAACATCAATACCAAGGTGATCCCCCATGTGATGTCGGTAACGCTTCTGTTTAGCGTCTGAGCAATGCCGGTGGCATTCAACGTCACTGTGAAAAAGTCCACGGCGTCCCATGTCCAGGCCGCGAAGCCCATGAGAAAAAAGTTCCAGTGCCTGGATTTCATGTGTTTAAGTTCTTTAAACGGGTTGAGAATGTCACCCCATGTGTACTGAGATCGTTCCTGCCTTCTGACAATGAGGGTAGTGAATCTAGTCTTGAGGTACTTTTTGACCGAGCCTGAAGAGAATGAAGGGGGCCGAATTGGCTTATCCTTCTGGATCCAGTCATTAGCGGGCTCTGAAGAAAGATCCGTTACATTCATTTCTGGGGAGTTTTCCGGGTTGTCACTTTTTCTCTCTTTTTTTAAAGAGGTTACCTTTAATACAACTTTTCCTCTTTTCTTGTTACTTTTTGGGTTTGCAACAATACCATAGGACTTTATAAGCGTATGGCTCTATACGGAAAGGAAATCGGAGCACGGCCCCATTTATACTTGGAGAACTCTCCTGCTTCCATAAGTGCTGGCATGAGATTGCGCTTTGCTATCGTGGACCAGAATATTATAGCACCAAACAACCAACTGTGCCATTTTTACCTCGTAGTCACTCTCGGAAATAGTATGCACAGCTCGGCCCCGGGTTATGTGCGCAGGATCTCGTGCATCAATGTATCTGGACTGCTTCGCGGCAGGAAACATCTGGGGGTGCTGGGGCCCAAGGCCCTGGTCCCCGGCCATGCAGGCTTATCTTTCTCTGTCCATACTGAATGCACATCTTGGCCTATGTCGTACAATCAGACACGCAAGGAAAGACTATTGTCCTGGGGCCAAAAGGAAGGGGAGCAAATAAAAACAAAACAAAACAAAAACACAGAAACCAGAGAGGCGCAGATTAGACACGGGCAGGTTGATTTGAAAGAAACGCTGTACTCTGCATAGATAACCAACCTACGCTCGACGTGCCGGCCCTTTTTTGGGTATGCTCGGACGGTACTGGATAGGAGACATGCAAGAGACGATTGTCTAGGTCAGTAAAGTTATGCCGCAGTGCATAAAATACCAGGCGTATTGACTCTCAAATAATGATGCCAGAGATGGGGAGGGTGCTATCCCGTCAGCAGCCTGAAAACCGGATATCGGATCCGCAGATTTATTGGGATAACTGGCGTTTATTCAAATGATGTAGTCCGCGGCTATTGGGCGGTGGTCGCTCATGAGGAAATCAAAGAAGTTTGGCAACACATAATAGCCGCGCCAGTGTGCTTTAGCATCGGCCCAGACATAGTCGATAATGCTCGTGCCCTCAGCGCTGCTGAAGCCAGTGAAAGTCGGCTCATGCTCATCGGGGTTTTGTCTGAACGTGCGGCTGTCAATAAAGTCCGACTTTTTGAGAATGGCATAAGGCTCATCAGTGGGCTGCGTATTAAGATCACCGCATAAGAATGCGGGCTCGTCGCCCGCTTCCAATTTGCTGATGATCAACTTGACCAGCTCGCGCCGGGCCACGATGCCCTTGTGGTCAAAGTGAGTGTTGAGTACCTTGACGCTGCGACCATTGCGTGTACTGCGCAACACTACCTCCGTCACGATTCGTTCTAACGCAGCATCCCACCCTACACTCGGGACATCCGGCGTCTCGCTAAGCCAATATGTCCGTGCGGACTCGAGCTTCCAGTCTGTCCGCTTATACAAAATAGGCGCGTACTCACCTTTGGTCTTCCCGTCTGTCCGGCCCACGCCAAAATACGCCCAGTCTGGTGCGCCCTTGTTCAAGTGGCCCATGATATCCACGAGCTGGTTGTGCAAAACTTCTTGCAAGCACACGACGCTGGGCTCGGCTGCGGTGTTTTTTTCGATCGAATCGGCAACCAAGGGCCCTCGTTCTACCCATGGCCTTTCGCCGGGTGTGAGATTCTTATTGTCGTAGCGGATATTGTTTGTATAAAGCCTAATTCCAAGCGGCCTGGCGGCAGCGGCAGCGGGGGTGCTGTGCCATTGATGGGTAAGTAACATGAAAATGCAAACGATGGTTGTAGCGGCAATCACAAGCAGCTTCTTGGTTTTGTATGTGTGGCTCGTCGTGGAATCAGTGGGTAAAGCAATGCCCATATTATACTTGGAAAAAAGAGATAGTCGTGGTAGAGAAACGAAACTAGTTATGCGAAATATGGGGAAACGTTGCTGTCACGCACGCGGTGCGCACCACGTGCGCAGTCGTTTTTTTATATGCATGCGCATTGACGATATAAGCGTTGTGACGGAAATGTGCCAGCTTGCGTCTTTCGTATTGGATGGCCGCGTCGCAGATCTCGGGCTGAAATACCGCCATTTATTTAATATGCATAGTTTTAGGCTTAGGCTTAGGCGTAGGTTTATGATATTGATATTGTTATTGATGTTAATATTCTCACTTTGATATTTTTTGGACTACTTTCTCTAGAGCACGGCTGACCCCGAACATGACCCAAACAGACGCCAATCGTCATGAACTGTGTCATCAACTGCGGTTCCAGCCTCGTTTTTCTCTGCTTAGAGCAGTGGCACATCACATGCATAGGTCTGTTCCATTGGATACTCGCCGTCACTACCCTATCACCTGGCCTTCCTGGTGGCAGTGGTAGTGGCCGATGCGCGGGTTTTCAGGCCTGTAGCTCGCCCAGTAATTTGTGCAATCATTTCCTCCTCCGTGGGCTCATCCTTTGCAGTCTCTGATCCAGCATGTGCTACCTGGGCGTCATGCAGCGAGGCAGTTGCCTCACGATTGACGTATAGGAAAACGAGCACATTCACGACGCCAAGCACGAAAGTGAAGACCACGACGAAGGAAAAGCAGTAGCACGCAAAGCGGATTGGATGGTGTATCATCGCGGACATGGGGTCATTGTGGAAAGACCGCCAGAGCGCCTTTGACTCGCGGAACTCGGCTAGGAACGCAGATGCGACCGTGGCAAATATACCTGGCTCCTCGTTTATGATGTCATCGAATGTCTTTGGTGGAGGCTGGGGTTCGTGTTTTGCGCGGGGCCTGGTGCGCTTGTAGTTCTCGTACTCCAAGCCACGCTTCGCCACAAAGGTCTCGTTGCCGATCCTCTCTGCCTCCGCCACCGAGGGCCCCAAGTATATGTTGTTGAACATAACGCCGGACTGCATGCTCCACACGTCGATGCCAATGCCGTCCACGGGCCTGATGCTGATATTGACGCTCTTCTGGAAGTCCGGGTTGGGCACGAGCGGCGGCGTCCACGGGCCACGGTAGTCCGGGTTTTCGATTTGCGGCGGCAGCCACTCGCCCTTGTACTTCACGTTGATGACCATGGGCGGCAGCCACTTTCCGCACCCATGGAGACACTGCGGGTTGCGAACGAGCGGTGCCCTCCAGACGCCGTCCTCCTCGTCGTCCCAGTCAGGCGGTCGGCGGGCATCGGCGCTCGGGATGTACAACGGAGCAGTCTCGTCGTCGTTCCAGCCCTGTGGCTTGTGCGCGGTAGGGTCTGGGATCCACATCGCGTTGTAGAGCTGGTCATAGTCATCGGGCTTCTCCGCGGCGGGGTCGGCGATGTACGGGCGCTCGTCCCAGTCGGCGGGCTTGCGTGCGTGCGGGTCTGGGATATGCTCTGGCACCGCGAGGGTTGGCACCATAAAGTTTGGGGTCCCAAGCAAGTTCCCGGCCTTGGCCACTCCGCCGTTGATGCGGATCTCTACATCATGGTTGGCGCGCATGATCAACGTGTACAAGTTGGTCAAGCTGTCTGTCTTGGCCATGGGTGGTGTTCGCAATCGGGCGTCGACAGCATTGTCGGATGTGTTGCTCTTGACCAAGAAGTGTACCCTGTTCTGGCTGCCGCAGATGTCAGGTCCAAACATCACCTCGTACCTCAGCTCGTCCGAGAAGGCGGCTGGCTCGAGCCCCGCCATAAGTTTGAGGTACGCCCCGCCACACGTTACATCCTCTTGGAACTTTGCCTCGAATTGGAGCACCAAGTCGCCGTCGTCGCCGTCGCCCGCGGCAAATGGCCGTGGCAACTTCTTGGATATGGCGAAGTAGTGCGCTTCTGTCGTCATCACGAGACCGCGGTCTCCGCAAAAGCCACTGTTTTTGTACAGCTCCTGTATGGCCCACTGGCCTAGATACGACGAGCCGTCTTTTTTGTGCACCGCCGAAGGCACCCAGCCAGCACCGGCGACGGTGGGTTCCAAGAACTGCTCGAAAAACGAGCGGGCGTCGAACAGCGACGGGTCGAGCGGCGTGTATTCCGGGTCTGCCGCAAGCCCTAGAAGAGGCCATGCCCACAAGAGTAAGTGCATGTTACAGATTGGGGGAGATGGGGGAGGGGGGGGGAGAGTTGTGTTCTACCAGGTCGTTTAGGGTGCGTTCAGTATCCTGGACGTGGCCGCGCGCATTCGGGACCTGAGGGACATGCCGCGGAACTGTGCTTATAAGTTTGAGCCGATGGCATGTTTTCATTTTTTCTATTTGATCTTGAAATTTTGGGTGACGGCGTGTTGGGTCGGCAGTGGTGGTGGCGGAGCCATTGTGGGATAATGCTTTGGACATGTTGCTAGTGTGAGGAATGAGAGTAGGTGAAATGAAGGCATGGGCAGTGCCAGTAGGAATACCAATCCTGGGAGTAGCTATATCAGCAGTATGATTAACCGAAGAATTAGCAGTAGTATTCGCAATAGCAATACACACCAACAGTACCAGAAGCATACCTCAAGTAATATCGATTCAAGCGTCTACTGTACATACGGCCCAGTTCCATGGCCTCTCCATCTATCTACCAGCACTAGCACTCTGTTTCCTCGAGCAAGGCGAAAATGTTTCCCGAGGACTTTGGCGCTTCAGATCCTTGCTCAGGTACCAGCAGCGTCAGCTCGTCTGCAAAGAACAGCCGCACATATGCATCCTCTTCGGATTCCTTTGCGGCTTCGTCGCTGGCGGTCGTTTCTGTCGCGTGAGCAGGGGCCTCGGCCAACCCGTTTGTGAGCACGATGCTCTTGTTAATCTGGTCCCAACCAGCCTTTCTCGCCGCTTGTACATACTTGGCCTTGGCAATGCTCAGCTGAATCTTGCCTGCCAAGATGCCCTCGATCTTGATGTTGCGGTCGGACTTGTGCTTGAGGGTGTGGCTCACTTTCCGGTTGCTTTTCTTCTTGACACGGTCAAGCTCCATCTTCTTTGCTAAGAGATTTTCGTTCTTGATTGTGGTGCGGATAATATGTTTGCGGATATCGTCGTTCTCGTCTCTCGGGAGGCTTTCCAACGCCTTGGCCTCTCCGCCGACGTCGGTCTCGCCTCGTCTGGCCGCTCGGCTGTGCTTTGAAACTATCAGGTTAGTGATTGCCACGCTGGGGATTAGGGCAGTGTGAAAACGTACTTTTTTTTGCCATGCTGCTGGGTTATGTATAGAGAATCTAGAGGCTTGTGAAGAGGGTAGGTATTGTATTGTGAAACCCGGAGTCTTTTCAGTGATGCCCTCACGTGACTAGCCTTATCGCACCTCGCCCGATGCCAAAGTGCCCACGGGGGTATATTGAGGGAAGAGCAAAAATTAAAGTAAAGAAAAGAACAGAATAAATGGGGACAAAAGGGAAAGAACAAAAAAAAAGGAAGAGAAGAGAAAGGAGAAGGAAAAAGGGGAGAAAGAAGCAAAGGAAAAATCAGGACACCTGGGAGACTATAGAAATGTGGCCCACACAAATCTACCCTATATTGCCCCCTCCTTACCCTCTCACACTCTCTCACACTCTCTCACACTCTCTCCCACTCTCTCGAATTTACTGGTGAGCCTGGGCGCAACTCTTTATATAGAAAGTCACCATGTGCCAGCCCGGACCGGAAAACCATACAGGTCCACTACACTGCCCGTCGCCCATCGCCCGTCGCCCGTCACCCGCATCACGTGCCCACAGTCACGTGCGCAGAGTGCCATTCTGGGATCCTCAATGCGAACGGCCTGCCCCAGCTTCTGAGGATCCCTACCCAAACCTCCGCCCTCCTCATCCTTCATCCTCCTTGTTCCTTCACTTCACTTCACTCCCCTTCACTTCACTTCATTTCACTTTCAACGCCCACAAAATGAATATCTCATCCGACTTGGCCAATAGAAACAATAATACTGCCGCCGGTCCCGAGGCCTCGTCGTCCTCTTTGCTGACTCCGAAAGTCCGGTGGTATCTTTGACTTCGCAATTTATTGTTCTGCCTCGGCGATCTCGGTATGCCATCAAGATCAGACAGTCGTCAGTGCGTTAGTACCACCGTGCCGCGCGGCCAGTGGCTGTATTCTGCTCACATTCACTGACTTTGGATGTGGCGACTTTTTGGACTCATTTCACAACGTGCGCTTTGTAGTGGACTTGCTTGACTTCTGCCACGACCAGTGGGATGTCGCCCAGTGCCATGTGGTCGTGCCCAAATACGCCCGACACTCTTCACGGCTAGCAAAGTATCTTGTGGAAACTTGCGACTTTGTATTTGCCCCGTGTAAGGACCACGATGTCTACGACTGGATGTGCCTTTCCGGGTGCCTCTGTTAGGCCCCTCTGCCGTGGCAATATATCATCAATAGAATTAGTGTTGTAGTTCCCGCGAAGTTGTCTGGGCTTAAACCGGCGTCGGATCTGCTTCCTTGCGTTTCCATGGAATGGTATCGTGCTTTGGCCAAATGCTAACTACTTCCTATAGATCAAAAACCTTAGACCCAGAAGCACATCACGTGACGCGCGCCCCCGCTCGTCAATATCCATCATCAACTCATGGTACTTGTATCCTCACCACTGCATCGTAACACTTTTTGGATATTTCCCCACGAGGCCCTCTACATACACGTCGCTATACCTCCTTTTGTCAAACAAAAAACAAACAGGAAATGTTGCGTTCTTTGTTCACTCGCCAGGCCATGCCCCCCCGGGCCGTGCAGAGACCGCTTTTTCGCATGACCACGTCACTTCGGCAATTGTCTACTGCCACGACTCCAGTGGAGCCAACCGCTAAGTCCTATACCAAGACCGTGAGCTTGGACCGCGAGTTGCCAGACCCATTTGCCGACCAGAAAAAAAACAAAAAGTACTTTCTCGTGTATGGCCTCGGCGTGGTCGTGAGTTGCGCGATTATCTTTAACTACGAAAAGACCCAGTCGCCCATCATCAACTCGGTGCTCTACTGCTTGCGGCGCTCAGATGCGGCCAAACTGTCTTTGGGCGCGAACATCGGCTTTGCGACCTCGTGGCCAATCATTTGGGGCGAGCTCAACGCTGTGAAGGGTATCATCGACGTGCTGTTCAAAGTTAAGGGCGACCGCCAAAACGCCACGTTGAAGTTGAAGGCCAACCGAGAGTCAAAGCTCGTGCCGTTCGATTTAAAGCACCTCTACTTGGAGTTTGCCGATGGGCGGCAAATTGACTTGCAGCAGGACACCTCGATTGATTTCGACTTGTGACCGCTCCTAGCACATTGTACATAGCGCCCTCACACCGCCTCTTTGTCAAGGGACTGGCTAGGTGGGCTCAATTACCATTAAACATACGTCTCTATGGCACGGCGCACTGCGGACGGGTCGCTGGCTGGGTGCTTGGCCCTCTGCTCCATGTAACGTGCTCCAGGTAGTATCCGTTTTTACTGGTAGGGCCGCCCGGCGCATTTTTCGAGACATGCATCGGTGGTATTTGTCTGCGTATCATCATATCTGGGTGCGCAGACAAGGGCACGGGCTAGCACGCACATCCGTTGTCATGGAAGGTGCTAATGTTAATATAGGCGGGATTTTTTGGTGTGGGTGTTCTAAGCGCATTGACCGTAAGCTTGGTGTGCCCAAAACGGATACTTGACCCAAGCCCACTTTTATTGCTGGAGACCCCTATGCTAGACGTTTTTGGCGTGTGTACATTTGATGTGACTTCTCCGTAGGCATCTCGGCTGCCAGTATTGAGCACTGGTATGGGGGGGGGCACTCAACAACCTCTCCGAGATCAGTCTCTTTTGGAGATGTCGGAACTGTTCACCTTAAAATTCTATAAAAGCTTAACATTTGAGTGCCCCCTCCCTGCGCGAGGGGAGTTATGTTTGCAATATATAGTATGTGTCCAATAGAGTCCTTGGACTGGCGATTGAATGACCATATCCAGCGCCGATCTCACTCGCCCCGATTGGCCGCACCAGCCAATTTCCCATTGTTGTCTCTGACTACATTAAGTATGATTATTTAGTGTCTATGCATACCTATAGCTGGACAAGCCGGACGCCGCCGCTTGTGATCAACAACGATCAAAAGACAAAAGTAAAAAAAAAAGAAAAAAGCTCATCGTCTCGATAGCAGACATTCTCGCACGAAAGAAATGGCATGCACGGCCATGGCCCGGAGCGGCCGGCGAACGCGGGCCATAACTTGCACGAAAAGAGCCCAACTGATACTTTGATCCATGAATATTGTACATGCACCTACCATGTGAGGGCGCTGCCGTTTGTCTTGAAAGACACCCATGCCATGAGTAAAGCTCTAAGGGGGCAAAAGAACAAAAATATGAAAAAAGGATCAAAGTGAAAGAAGAAAAAAAATGAAACTCCTTCGTTGCTCTGCATGGCTGTCGGAGTCGCCCTGTAGCACCGGCTAAGCTTCGGCGCGCCAGCAAGATTAGTGCTTACGGTGCGGGCAATGTTTAGCCAGATACCCCATTGGATTCCGGGCCTGAAACGGGGCATTCTGAAAGTATTCCCGCACGCAGACCGGGAATGGGCTCCAAGGCACGCCCAACAACCAGAACACGGTCCTCACCCAAAATAAGAAAAAAGTTATAACAAAAGAAGAAAAAAAAACACGAGAGGGAGGATGACGGAATATAGAAGAACGCCACTTCTTGACCTCCAAAAAAGAAGGGCCAATACTTCACGCCCAAGGAACCGCAAAATCTTTGGGTGCCCTGAGCCCTTTGCTGGTGCGTCTTTTTTTATTTCGTGGCCCTAGAAAAAAGTGCATACGTCTCCGCGCCAGCGTCGCCTTCTGACTCGTAGACGGGGCACGCCTGCCCACGCCCATTGCTATGCCTTGCTCCGGATAGCCCAAAATATTTTTATTTTATTTTATTTTATTTTCTTTTCTTTTCTTTTTTTTTTTTAAAAAAAAAGAACAATTGTAGAAACCAATATATATATATATATAAATTATAGACCCCAACATCGTCTCATCAAACTCCCCACAAGTAATTCTACCAGGCCCAGGGCCATGGCTAGCCATACCCACAAAACGCCCGTCCCGGAATCCTTCTATCTTTAAACCCGGGATATCTCCATCCGTAGTCCCTTTTCTGTCATTTCGTCAGCCTAATTCCCTTTTTCTTTTGCCTTGTGTAATTTTTTTCCCTATTTTTTTGCTCGATTTTTTTTTTTTTTTGAATTTTTTCCCCTTTTCGGCCTCTCTGCTCGTCACCTTAGCTATTACCGCGAGCAGGCTACTACAGGCGCACGGAACAAGCAACGACATTCGCACCTACTCCGCGCTTATCAAACCGTCTCGAAAAGGCACCACTACCAACCGCTGGTTTTTGTATTCACCACCAAAGCCACCACCATTTCTCTATTATCCCACCTCTTACTATCTCTACTCTGCCCATAATTTCCAGGCCCCACGCGTGTATATCCCTCCTCGGTTTCTGTGTGGACGTGCCGGCTAGAAAGAGCACGATCAAGAAGAAAAAAAAAAAAATACATATACCGAAGACCAACAGCACGCTCTCAGGCCCGCCTTCCCATCAGATAAACACATCTAGAGCACCCAGAAAACAAAAACAGAATCCTGCTCGCCACAGACCGCACTCACATTCTTTTCGCGAGTTTCATCACAAAGGCACATGAGCTATAACCAGGGTTTGGCTGTCGGGCTTGCCGTCGGGCTCCCATGCGCCATCGTATTGGTGGGCGTCTACTTCTTCTACCGCCGCAACCAGCGGCTCCAGCGCCAAGAGGACCAAGAAGGTAACGATATCGATGTCGAGATGGGCGACAACGGCCTGTTCAAGGAATTCGGCGAGGCGCTCCATAGATCCGCGGTGCCGGCTGCCGCAGACACCAAGAGACACTCGGGTGGCACTGATGCTAAGGTGCTGTTGTCTGCAGACTCGTTTCTGAACTCTGCATCGTCAAAAACACACTCGCTGCCGGATCGCAGGAACCTCGCCTCTCGCCGTGGCTCGGCCTCTGCTACCACCGCCAACACCGCGGCCGGACCCCAGCATACCCACGTGCACCTGGCGTATGCTTTCTACGACACCGTGATCCCCATCTTGCCTCCGGACACGCTGCTGAACGCAAGCCTCGCACAGCCGCCGCGGCTTGCCGCGGGCTCGGGCGCGGGCTCGGGCGTAGCAATAGGCACGGACGCTGAGAAACACAGCGCTGCCAGCCGCCGTGGTAGTTTTGTTGCCAGCAACTCGCTGAGCAAGTCTTTGGAGACATTGGCCAAGCAGTTACAGAGCCCGCTGCTCTTTGAAAAGGTGCCTTCGCGCGCGAGCACCACGCTCTTCAAAAACCACCTGGCCCAGCCCCGCTTGCCCCAGGACATTTCCCGGAGCTCCTCTGCCCTCGACCTTGTCTCGCCTCATGCTGAAATCAACAACCACTTTGCTAACAAGAGAGCGCATACCGCCGCGTATCCCCTGTCGCAACTACACCAGGAACAGCCCCAGAAACATCCGTACCGTGAACGCGTCGCCGCGTACATAGAGTCCGATGCCGATCCCGACACTGACACTGCAGTAGATGAGAGCTATGCAGACACTACCAACGTAAGCACGCACGATTCCCGCTCCCGTGACGACGTCTTCCGCTGATCGGGGCCCGGGCCGTCGTCTTATGCTTTCTCTTGGCAGCCTGTAACATTCTTGCTGGGCTAACCCGGGCTTGAAGCCCGTGTATGGCCTTTCCGCAAGCCGTGGATGTTCCACTGGGGATGCCGTGGAAGAAGTGTTTGTCGGCTCACGTCTCCGAGCATCCCTGACGGGTGATGTTCCTCATAACAAGGCAGGGGGTTTTGGAACCCGTATCATGGACACGTTCTTCTATATTCTGGCCGATGCATCGTTTTTTAACTTATGCTTCTTCTTTCCTTCCTTTCTCTCTCTCTCTCTCTCTTTTCATTTTTAGTGCCCACTGCTGGTGCATCTCGCCGCATTTACAGTTTTATGGATCCTGGGTATGGGGCGTCACTCATAGCCATAGGGCCGCATGGGTATCGCCAAAAGTTTGCTAGGTCAAACATGACTCAAGCCGGCATGCTTTATTTCTTCTTACTCTGCAAACCCCACAGCTTCGGAGGCCGAAGCAAAAGCAGCAACGTGCCTCAGAAAATAAGCCCGTGTGCTTTAGCACATAGGTATTGGTTCTCTTCCCCCATTGCAGTCGAGCACATTTGGGTCAAGGGCCATCATGCGTCCTTCATCACGTCTATATACGGGAAACTTGGTGTATGTGCTACAGGGTACTTGCTTGCCCTGGAGTAGTCGTCATTTTCTCTTGTCTGATTGCGGGGAGATTCAAAGCTCACGGTTGCGCAATAGCATCATTTCTTAATACGCCGCATAGCTGATTGGAGTGTCGGCGCCGTTGCAAGTGGCATTTATTGGACCTGTTGTTGTAAAGACTTGGTCGCGTCCCTGCATGTCAAGCGCCGTAATCATGTACCAAACAGGCTAATCGAATCTAATTGACTCGTATCATAATCTCGAGTTTCTGTCCAATTGTTTATGTGAATTGTGGGCGCACACTCTAATACGGCATGTTCGCTCTTTTTGCTTCTTTTGCTTTTCATTCCGTTGGGCAGCTCACGCCATCACGGGAATAATCGAATGTGCTGAGCAGATCTGATAGTTCCACTACCAGGTGGTCCGGCACTGCATTAAGTACCTTTTTTTATGAATCAAAAACAATGTGATGTGTCACGAGACAGAAACAGATTCTATATGTATATATATAATGCTCTTGTTCGAACCCTTGGATGCGGTTATACTCTCCAAAGTGCTCCCCCTCCCCTACCCTTGCATCTGTAGTGCGGCGCGCATCTCCCAATTGCCAGACTCCCATCACCAAGTGATTTATCTATTCTCTTCCACCATCATAAAAATCTTCTTCGCTGCACCGAAAATGCTATTGTTGGTTTCTAGACCAATGCTGCTTGCAAGATTCGGAGCACATCCTAAACGGGCGTACACGCAACTACTTCCCAGGACACCATCCATCAGCTTTCCCAGAGCGCCTCGCACCAAACATGTTTTTTATAACACCAGGCACTACGCCACGTACCGAACTTTCCTGGGCTCCAGCAGCACTCAAACAGATTTCCGAGGCTTGCTTACAAGCAAATACACGCTATATATTGCTGCGGCGTGTGTGGCGTTCTACTTCTACAATCTAGACGAGGCACCCTTCACAAAACGACACCGGCTTATCTGGGTGCCGCTCTGGCTCGAGAAGAAAATTGGCGACTACTCGTACTCGCAAATCATGCGCCAGTACCAACACCAGGTTTTGCCGGGAACTGACCGGTCGTATTTACAGGTCTCGCGTGTCATGAACAGGCTATTGGCTAGTGCCGTGGCAAACACACAGGACCCTGCACAGGCGGCGTACTTGAAGTCCTTAGATTGGACAATAAGTATTATTCAGGTTACGGATGCGACGCGCGAGCCACCTAACGCATTTATTTTGCCTAACGGAAAGATATTTATCTTCCTGTCGATCTTTCCCATCTGCCAGAACGAGGACGGCTTGGCCACGGTCTTGTCCCACGAGCTTTCGCATCAATTGGCACATCATTCGCTGGAGCAATTAAGCAAGCAGCCGTTCTATGTCATGCTTTCGACGCTCTTGTACGCAGCCACGGGAATTACTGGCTTCACTGATCTACTTATAGCGGGATTTCTCCAGATGCCGGCGTCTCGTGAGATGGAATCGGAGGCCGATCGCATCGGATGTGAGTTGATGGCCAGACTGTGTTTTAACGTGCACGAGGCGGTGAACTTCTGGGCCCGGATGGAGAAGTTTGAAAACAGTCACGCCCAGCGCAGGGGGGCCATGCTCAAGGAGTTTCTCTCCACGCACCCAAACACACATAAGCGTATCCAGGACATTATACTGTGGATGCCTGAACTCGATGTAATTAGAGAAGCGTCGGAGTGCTACCTGTGGGGCATGTTCCAGGACGTAAGCCGCAACTTCTTCAAATAAACGCTTGGAAGTTCCCATGTTTTGCAAGATCTGAAATCATGTGTCCTAGAATGCACAATCCGGAGAGCGCTAACTGGAAATTGCGTATTATGAACATAGATCCATGACTGCGTCCGTGGTCTGATGATTCTCTGTGGAAGATGTTGCAGAAAGTGCGTGGAATCTGATGTACCTTGGCTTTCCCACCTACTCTCGTTAGATATATATACATATATATATATATGCTACCTATCATAAGTTTTGCCGTTATCTGAATATATGTACATAGATCAGAAATCTCCTTCCGTTTAAAATTCAGCGCCTCATCTGAAAGAGGTAGTTCTCATTAAAGCGTTGTTTGAGGCATGGTGCGAGACATCAACAACTGCAAACTTTGGTCTGCTATTGCATGTAGAGCCTCAGACACCATTTGTCATGCATCTGCACCCATAAATTCTAAATCATGGTCTAATATAGCTGGATGTACATTTCGAGTCAAAAATTCAGATTGACTTAATGTAATCAACACACGATGCACCGTATATTCAAGACAGCATATTATGTATGGAGTTGTAGATTGTAGGCACAAGCTGCAGCAGCTGCCGCTGCTCCTTCTCCTGTTTCCAATAAGATATTGCCGATTCAAGCAACTTCCTGGTATTTTCATGCTCAAAATTCGTCATGTAATGTCAGAATACTCTCTCTGGCTTAGAAAGCATGGCGTATGGCCACACCTGGATAGCTAGCTGGTAACTTTTGAAGGGCTCTTCTTCGCCATCTTCATCCAACACTTCTAACATAGAGATTTGCAACGTGCCCAAGCGCTTACGCAAATTAACATTCCTCGAATTAAAGCATGGAAGCGAGAAACTCACGAATGTCGGAAACACGCCTTCATGTTCACATTCGGCCTTCAGCGTAACAAACGTTTCAGGATAATCGTCCACATGCACAAGTACCTGTTTGTTTTTGTCCAAGAGCATCTGGGCAACTTGAGAGGTCAGGCTGCCACGGTCCATTTCCATCGCGTACTCCACCAACTTGCTGCGCACTACAGGTATGATCTGGCTACAGAAACTGTCATACTCGTTCTCGATTCCCGCCAACACATTTGCCTCATCGGTGACATCATAATTCTGGATCTTCACGGTCTTATTATCGTCAAATCCCCTAGCCCCAGGTGGCTTCACCAACGCAAGCAGACGTTTATACTGAATATTCTCGTACCGTCTGTATAGAAAATACGCCGCCGCAACCACGGGCGGTCCGACGGTTATACAGGTGCTCGGATGTATGTGTGTCACCCCAAGAGCCGTGGCTATGAGCGCAGACCCATACTTGGCTATCAATGGTACTTTGTGAGCCCAGAATACTGCCATGGGAGATGTGAGGGCAGAGTAGCTCTTTAGCAGGGGCCCGGAAACGTGCCGAGTGGCTACTAGCAAACACCCGGTGTGCACAAATGGCACACGTGGGAAGAGTGACGCTCGAGGTAGACTAAAAGTAATTTTGTGAATCATTAGTGAAGGTTTTAGCAGTCTTAGATGGTAGTGCTATGTGTAGACCTTACTATATATATACCTATAAATATACGAGAAGGTGGGGCGCCGAAGCGACGTGCGATGCGGCAATGTGTGCAGGTGGTGCTCTATGCTTGCATTGAGAGACGGTTTGTGTAATGTTCAATAAGAGAAAGGAAACCCCCCCCCCCAAAAAAAAAAAAAAAATACACGCTCATATTACGTGCTAAACGATGGGGAAGGCTGACTTTGGTTCGGCAAAGTATCAAGCCAAGCAGCTTAAAGCTCTGGGGCTCCAAAAGTTGCGCTACTACTGCCAGCTATGTCAAAAGCAGTGCCGCGATGCCAACGGGTTCAAAAACCACCTTGCTTCTCCCTCTCATACTGGCCGCATATCCAATCTCGGCGCTGCCGGAAATGCTCAAGCCGTTATCACACAATACCTGCAACAGTTCGAGGCAGACTTTTTGCGGCTCTTGCGCGTCAACCATGGCACCAAGCAGATCAGCGCAAACAAGTTCTACCAAGAGTACATTTTACACGATAAGAACCACGTACACATGAACGCTACACGCTGGGGCTCTTTGACGGCCTTTGTTAAGCACTTGGGGCAGTCTTCCAAAGTCAGGGTGCAGATCCCTGACGAAGCTGACGATGAATTCAATCTTCTTATACAGCTCGTGGACCCTCAGCTGGCGTCGTCTAAGACTCAGGTTGTCCGTAATTTGCATACCGAAGAAGACCGCCAAATGAAGTTCTTGGAAGCCCAGATTGAACAAGGAAAACAGTTGCTGAAGGAAAGAGATATGCTGCGGCCACAGCCCATTGCCGCAGCACCGCCTTCAAGTGGCCCGGTCGCTATCTCTCTCCGAGGTATCCGGGTTAAACAGCCTCAGAAAAAAATAGCCTTTGCGGCTCTCAGTGATAGTAATAGTGACTAGTCATGTCAAATGCATGCAAATGGAACTTGGATGACTAGTGATTCCGAGTCGCAATACTCAGTTATGATACACCGGACATCGGACATGGGACATAAGACATGCTTCATGTGTTGCTGGATATTTCGCTTCAATGCGATGCAATGTATGACACTACATTGCTGAATTTGTGCCATGTTCATGAATTTTCACTTTGAGTGCTTTCTTCCTCGGTTGGTTGTTCAGATCGCAAGACAGGAAAAAAGGGCCCTTTGGGACTTCCCAAATATAAGGGTACTACTATGCTCGAAACTTCTTCACTCAAAGTGTTTTAAATAAACCCTTGAAACAAGTATCACGCGGGTGACTCGCTTGTAAAGCAGCTTACAAGAGTGTGCTGGTACAGAGAAATTACGGAATTAAACACATGCATAATTTCTGATGGTTCTTTGATGCAAAACTGTCTTGGATGCTTTCAGAAATAACAACTGGCACAATGGTATATTTTTGAAATTTGAATCCATCTATAGAGAGTCGGTACGGAGGACAGACTGGCTTCAGCTGCCCTAGCCAACAAAAATGGGCGAAGGTTGTCGCCGATGGCGAAAAGACGCTCTTTATTTAATGCAATAATTTTTACGGTGTCTATATCCGCTCGTAGCACAACACATAAACATCTCGTGAGTTCAACTTATCGTACTCACTGTAATGAATGTTTCCATGTCGCACATTAAAACGAACATGGTCGTCGTCGAAAAAACACCAGATCGGATCCTGGAGCGGGTCTCTGCGCATGCCCCCAGCAGGTGCTTTATTCACCAAAGACGTATAATGACCACTTTTCAATGTCCCGTAATGGTTAATAAGCCCTGTCAAGTTATAGACGATATCGTGACCCAGATTATGAAACTTCAAACACAAAGGATATATAATGTTTGTGTTTAGTTTATCCGTTACATTCCCCATGGCGAACCGCGAAAGATGGATAAACATCACAGGTGGTAACTTGATAAAACTGAGTTGCTTTAGAGATATAGACGTAGATTTGTTGGAGCCGTGGGAACTCAGGCTTTTTTTTGCTGGCGATTTGCCGCGTTTGAGGCGGAAAAGCCCTCGCTTTGGCTGGAACACAACATCGACGGGATTCTCTTTACTAATAGACTTGTTGCACTTAGGGCAGTTCCATGCGTTTTCGCCTGCGAGAACTTCGTCTTGTGTATAATATCGCAAGCAATCAGTCAAGTCCACTGTCAGAAAGCTTCCAGCTGGAATTGGAAGTGAAAGAATGGTGAATGAGCTGTAGCTGACTGACCTATGTCCACATTTGTTGCATACTAGCTTGCTTTGCACGTGTCCTTGGAAGGTATCATTCACAGGTGACTCGCCTTCGTGATTAACGAGATCTTTGTACCATTTCAAATACTCTTCTGCGTCTCGTGGGTTCACTGTGATGTTCCACTTACTGAGATAGTCGACTGTGTCATCCTGTGGTTTGACCGACATCTCTTCATGAAGTTTGTCAAGCAAAAAAAGAAGAAATTCCTGAGCATCTTGCTGTTCAAATGGCACATTGAAATCCGGTTTTAATGATGAAATCACGCGCAAGAATTTTGTAGGTGCTATGTTGGCGCCTCCGTTGGAATTAAACGTTGTAAGAAGCCCTGCAGTGGCTTCTGTGAGCGGTTGTGAACCCCGTTTTCTCTTGCGATGAAGCAAAAGCGTCTCAAACATTTCAAGTCCAGCTAATACTTGCACAGTCAGGTTGATGTAGCACGATGATCCTAAATTTTTAAGACCACATATCGCAAACAGATTGCGAGAGTTAGCTTTTGGTTTTTCATGGTACGTTTGGGGTGTTTCCTGGGGGTTTGCCTGGGGCGGATTCTGGACAACTGGCTGGGGTCTGGGAGGAATTTTCACATACGGTCCAGGGTGACCATAGTTGTTCCCATAGGAGGAATAGACTGCACGTTCCGAGCTGGACGGATATTGCATTGGACCAATTGGTCGGCCTTTTTGTGAATCTAATGGATACAGCCCGTCGATATTGCCTGGAATCATGGGGATCGGATGCATTCTGGGGTGACGTGGGTCATTGCTTATGTTCTGGAACGGTCTCCTCTCTGAGCTGAAGCGTGGATCTGGCATGAGCGACGGGTTGTTGGCGATAATAAATGCAGGGTTGTTGACGGGCACAGATTCTCGGGAGTATGGTGCTGAGAGTGACTTATTTAAGGCCTGCAGAGATTGTTGCAGCGGTGGTGGTGGTGGTGGTGGTGGTGTTCGTGATGATACTGATGGTGACGCAGAAAGCGATATCTTAGTTCGAGGTTTAGAGTATGTCACAGAATCATTCTTCTGGGATCGATTTCCGCCATTTACTGGGTATGGAAGCGCCAGACTGGTACGGCCGGCATCAACGACCGGATATGGCACCGAAGGCTCTTCCGACTGCAGCAGCAGGTGCCCGTCGGTGTTGAGATCAGGAAACATGGCTTTGAACTTGAAGAGGTCGTCTTCATATATGCAGGGTTGTTGTTCCAGTGACATTTCACCCGACTCTGGAAGCAGTGGACCGGGAAAAAGCGAATCACCTGTGGAGTGCTCTAGGACAAAGGTATCCTTATTTTTCAAGTACTCGATATAGTCATCGAGCCACGAGTATAGTAAGTCGACGTCAAACGTGAGCAAGTTCTTGGACACCAAGTACTCGATGATCCACATACGCACGGTAGGCGGGGATACGTGAAAGGCGTGAGGGCCGACGATGTCGTCGCAACGGTAGAAGTTGTAGAGGTTGAGGTAGATGATGAAGTCCTGCTGGGAGGATTCCATGAACCGCGCGAAGCCGTTGAAGTGGAGCATGATGAATGTGTTGACGAAGTAGTTGAAGATAAGGAATGAACGCACGTATAGACGAAACAGCTCATCGATGTTAGCGTCTTTGACTGTAGCCAGCTGCTCGAAAAGCGATGCGCAATGGTCGATCAAGTCGAACACCGACATGGTGGCCATCTGCTTGTCAAGCTGGAGCGCACGAAACTCGTGATTGATGAGGTACATGCATTTTGCCCGCACGGATTCAACCTTGTTGTTCTTTGCAGGCAGAAACAGGCTTGTCAGGTGGCTGCCCACAGCACCGCGTACTGGCGAGGAATGTTTCGAGGCATTTCGCGTAGACTCGGCTGTTGGTGGTTTTCGCAGTGGCGGGGGCGGCGTGTCTTCGGCAGGCGCCATGCTTATGTCTTTCTAGTACGGGCTTCTGGGTCTGCGCCTCTATCCCGAAGTAATGGACAATGAAAATGAAAATGAAAATGAAAATGAAAATGAAAATGAAAATGAAAACAAAGAAATCAATAAATCCAAAGCAGAAGCCGGCTATCGGGAAGCTGAAAGGTCCTGAAGTTCGAAACAATAGTGTGGAGGGGCGTGGCGTTCAGTAGCACAGCGCCTGGTTTGGGGCCGCCTCAGCTGGCCTAGGGACGTGCTGGTAGACGCTTCCGAAAGAACGCGGAAAGCAGAAAACGTCACGTGCTGGCGGTAAGTTAGCGTTTAAGTGTGCGGTTTGGGGGAGCAGTGGCTGCCGGGAGGTCTGGGGGCAAGCGGGTGCTAAGAACGGTCTGGTTTGTGGGCGTTTCTGGTGGTCGGTATGTAGTTTCTACTTTGGTGATTTCGCACCCAGACAAATAAAAGCGCTCGGGCCCCAGCGGCGCGCGCCCGTATAAGGCCGGCCCCAATTCACAGGCCCGCGCCTAGCGCCACGCGGCCCTATGTGGCGGAAAACAGGGCTGTACTGGTCAGGTTCCTCGGGGGGAGAGCGGCGCCTCAGTTTCCTGGGCAGATGGGGAACCGGGCCGGTGCGTTTGATTTTTCGTTCACTGAGAATGAGTATTTTCGGGGTTTTATTTTCATTCTTTCATTCTTTCGCTCTTTCGCTCTTTCTTTCATTATTTCGTTTTTTCTCTACTTCTGGAGGGAACGGTGTGGAGAAGGAAGATGGGAGTGTAGTGTAAATAGAAGAATTGTACCTAGGTGGACAGAGGGCTGTTTTGGGCATGGCCCCTGTCTCAGGGCATGGTGACGATTGCAACCGTGCAGTGCAGGAGGGGGAGGAGGCGCGGACAATATATGCTTGCACCACAACCGTGCCATTTCCAAAGGTTAGCCCGGGCCCGGTGAATTTCTAAGGGAAATATTGGTCATAAAGTACAGAGAGAAACTGTATCACCAGTTTTATTTTTTTTTGTTTCTCGTTTGTCTGTAGTAGGGGGGGGTAGGTGCTGTGTTGGGTGTGCTGTGGGCTACTGCTATTAAATATTATACGCGACAACTCATGGCTTCCATCTTTCCAGGGCCTCAACCGCGCAGGTGCTCCAAAATGGACATGCGTACCCAGACAGGTTTATTAAGCTCGCTTTCTGAAAGTGCACTTTAAATTGGGACAACCAAGCAAAGCACAAATGCAGCACATCAAGGAAGCCCGGTGCAAGTGCCGAAAAAAATTGCCCACATTAATCTTTACAATGGCTACGGTTTTCGGACTTCTCACGAGAGACAATCGCCAATTGCGGCCAGTCACATGCTTGCTTGCGGCTTTGCGATTTTCCAATAAGGTCTTCATCGAAATTAGTCCACTTGCATGTCCTATTGTTATCCTGCAAAAAATATTTTTTGACCGCTAGGACATCAACATAGGCTCATTGAATCAGATACTACATATTAAGCTGGTCCATGAGAACACCAACGCATGTTTGTGTCAAATATTTTTGCTGTATAAGGGCAGGAGCGTATCGCGGTCTCACAGGATATGCCAAAACGATCTCTCGACTGGACATTTTTCATATGCTGTGGCAGAACATACGCTTTCCGCTCAAGAATTGACGGGCTTCTGGCCACAGACCAAAGAGCCTAGTTAAATTCAGCCCCGGTCAATAATCCCTTATTCTTTGGAGCAACCATGAAGATAGACTAGATTGAATTTATAGAATTTATGCTGTGTCGTCAACCACTTGGCCACGCCCACACATCACAACCAAAACCCACAACTTCAAAAGAGAGGCCATGTGTAACTTCGGAATCCTTCCACGCTGAGCAGCAGCAAAAAAAAGTAGAAAATGTGTGTGGCATTTCCTACGACGGGTTGAAAGGAAACCACACGCTGGAGTCTTCTGAGATCTCCAGGGGCTCCTGCGGCTTGTCCCGCATCGAGTACATCCCCCAGTTGCTCAAGAAATCCTCATCCTCTTCATCTAAGTACTCTCCTGGAGGTGCCGTGTTGTTGCTGGTAAAGTAATGCAACGGGTGGTGCTGCGAGACGGGCTGTGCCGCCGGCTCTGTCTGCCGAAGTTTTTTTGTGCCCAGAGCACCCTGGCCATCGGTCTTCTGACTCTGTCTTTCTTGGTGAAACGGCGCCTGCGCCGCCGGGCTGTAGAAAGTAAGACCCAGACTTGGCTCGGCCACACTGGACTCAGGCTCCGTATCTTGTGCGTGTCGCTGCTGAGGTACCTGTGTGTGTTCATGACGAGTTTGCACATGTCTCCGCTTGTTGCCTGGGCCCACTTCGTCAGTCACGCGTTTGAAATGGCCAGTGTCCGCTGTTGCAACAATTTGCATGGTCTGCGGTAATGACGACATGCCATTCGACCTGCCGTGATCGCCCGGTGTGCGAGGCCTGAACTCAGCCTGGTTTAGCAAATGTATAAGATCTGACTCTTTCGAAGACTCGCGTTCTGCAGAGCTGTCGCGCTCAGCGAGAAGGTCGTGTTCGGTTAGTTGGTCCACATGCAGCAGCCCTTGGTGGCTTGTTGGGTACGGGCCATGGTGGTAGTAGTGATGGTGATGCTGTGTGCTGTTTTTGGAACTGGCCTCTGGTGAGCTGGCGCTCGACTGGAGCCGTGGCACCGGCGTGAGTGGCGGAAGGTAGTTGAAATGCTGGAAGCGCGAAATCTGCGACTCAGGTTCCACGGAGAGAGGGCGTGCTGCGGGACTTGGCGCCATATCGGCATGGAAGTACGGCAGGCCTGTGATCTCCAGGTGAAGATGCGCAAATCCTGGCAAGTCCGCGCCAGTAGTCCCAGATGCCATGTTCCCCAGCCCAGGATCAAGTGTCATTCCAGGAACCATCGACTCGAGATCACGTGTGCCGGCGCTGTCGGTACCGCCAGCGCTCGTGGCCTGGCCCGTGCTCTGGCCCGTGCTCTGGCCCGTGCTCTGCATCAGGCTCGCTGTAGCCCCCATGGTGGTTGGCGCATGGTGGTGGTGGTGGTGCACATTCACTTGTAGCCCGAACTGGCTCGCACATTGCACTAGATAATGAGCGAGCTGCTCCAGTTGGATAGTGCCTCCAAACGCTAGGAGCGCACGCACAGGGTCGTTTTCTGGCACATTTGCGCCGCCCGCCAAAGTGTATCTCCACTCTCCCGATGCTGGCGGAGGGCCTTGTGGTGGCTGCGGAGTTGGGCTCATTGATGCCGGGCCTGGCTTCGCAAATGCGTCCTGCCATGCCAACTTCCGTGGCTGCGGGCTTCGGGTGAGCGTCTCGAGCAGTGGAAAACTCCTTTCGCGCACAACTTCAGGCACATTCAGCAACCGGTCAGCAGGGACGCCAAAAGTTCGCGTACCATTTTCGGTCAGGCGATCTCCATTTGTTGTCAGACGAGGTCTGTGCCCAGGCTCAGACTCCGAACCCGACACAGACTCAGTCTTCACTTTCAATGGCAATGTGCCCTTTGCAAGGCTCTCGATGTTGCCGTCGAAACTGCCCATGATCTTATCCACTACACTAGCAGAGGCGCGCCCGCGCACCACGGCGGTGACAACATTACGCCAACGATTACGGCATGTGAGCGAGGGCCGGCCCTCAAACGCCGCGGCAATAGTCTTCCACTTAGTGCCATGTCGCGTGACTAAATCAATGAGCAAGAGATCTTCCGCCTCTGTCCAGTGCTTGAGCCGGTTGCACACGTTCGGATCCAACACCTCGTAGTATCGTTTCAGACACTGATGCTCCGTGCGTCCAGCTATTGCCAGAGCCACCTGCTGCCACAGCGCACCAAATTTCTCGAACTGTTGCACAAGAAGAGCATCTTCGGCAGGCGTCCATTTACCGCGCCGGAGGTTCGGATCAAGAGACAGCGCCCACCGTTTGCGGCAGTCTTTAGCCTTGCGAACACCGCCAAAAGCTTGTGATACAAGCTCCCAGTTGACGGCACCAGCCTTAAGTGTATTGTTCTTGAATTCTTCTGGATACAACTCTGCAAGCCGCATCAAGAGCTGCTCGTCGTCATCCTTCATCCACGTCTTACGTTGCTCCTTGCGGAAAGTCTGGAGCCCGAGCGACTCCGTGAACGCCAACGTGTCTACAGAGTAGACGCTTTTTTTTGCATGCTTTTCTTTGCAGCTCATGGGAAAATCTGACTTCCACGCGCTAGAACAGCTCGCTTCCTGTTGAAAGATTACTTGGTGCTTTAGACCGATGCGATTGGCGATGCCGCACACGTGAAAATCGGTCACGTGAACACCCGGTTAGGGCTGCTCGCATGAATATATTTTTTCCCTGGGTGTGACATCTCTGCTGCTTAAGGCAGACGTATTGCGGTGATTATTGAAATGAACTCGGATGTTTTTTTTTGAAGCTCGGTTTATTTTTGTGAGTCCAATTCCTATTCTCTGGCACAACCGCCCTGCGTGTTGTCTGACTACACGGCGAACAGATACGAACTCCAAATTATATAGTGTTCTTAATGTGCACCGAACATCCTGCCCGAACATCGATAACCAATTTTTAAGCACCCTTTTTCTTGTTTCTTGTTTCTTTCTTTTGTTCACTGTGCGCCAGCAACATCGACATACCAGTAGCTTTAGAAACTGTTCGAAACCGTCGCTCGTGAGTCTTGCTCGGTTAGTAGCGCGCGCCAACTTACTTACTCTGTCTGATCTTTTTGTTCTCAATTAAACGCAACAAATTCCGCAAGAGCATCGCGATCGTCACTTTTCCAATGGATGGCACGTATAATCCAGCACGCTCTTTAATATCATCATTGAAGTTCTTATGGCTCGAAAAGTTTATCACCACAGTACCATTGGAAATACTTGTAGTAGGGAATTTGTAAGCTTCCGAGGGCACACCGGTGATTACCACGTCACACTGCGTTGCAATTTTCTCAGGAGAAAATTCTGCGTAGTCGAGCTCTTCCACCTTGTGTCTTTGCATCAGCAAGTCATCTCCGCGAGTGAACTTCTGCATGTTATTGATGTCTGCGGAGTACACCGTGGCACCGTCATTAGCAAGCAATGCTGCAAGGGGCCGACCCACAACCTCAGACCTGTTTACCACCAATATGTTCTTGCCGTAGAGTCTATTGCCGTAGTGCAAGTGCTTGTTATATACACCTAGGTACTCCAAGATTTTAACCATGGCCAAGGGTGTACAAGGCAAAATCGACTTTTGCTCGTTGATAGGCGCATCTAAGAAACGCACGTTATGGTACAAGTTATGGTAGTACAAAAAGTTCAATCCCTCGACGTCCTTCTCGGGTGATATAGCTTGCTGAATATACTGGTCTTGGTTGTCTCCAAACACGGGAAAGTAAACCATGATTCCATTTACCTCATCGTTCTGATTTGCGCTAGATATAGCATTTTCCAAGTCGTTTTTGTTCACCTTGATTAGTTCGTATGTGAATCCCAAAGACTCACACGTCTTCCCCGTCCAGCTGGCATACATCTGAGCAGCAGGGTCATCATTCGCCAAGAACCCCAATAATTTGGGCTTGAATTCTAGGGATTTCACCTTATCCGTTACTTCGTCGATGTATTGCTTCGCGATGGTCGAGGCCAAAATGGTTCTTCCTGCTGGTTGAGACATTTTATTATTTTAAGGATGATGTGCCTTTTTTTCTTTTGATTCGATAATCTGTTGAAAGATCGTGATGTGGTGTGGGCTGCACGTTTTAAGGAGAGATGTTGAAGTGTCCGTAAATAGTGATGAGTAGCAATTTCAAAATAGCTGATGCAAGGAAGTGATGCCCTTAAATGCGCATGTAGACAACAGGCTAATTTATTGGGTCATTATCGCGCTGGGCGTGCAGTGTGCATAAAGGCGGTGCGGAGTCAGAAAAACTGCACTCTGCCAAATCCGGGGTCAGTCCAGGCCGACTCTGGTAGAATTCCCAGCGTATATTGCCACCGCATCATTTCATCCAATCTTTGTCATAAGCGAATTTATTTGTGAAGATACATTTTACCGTAGATGTGCACCAGTGCTTTTGTAGAGACTCTGCCATATAAACGCTTCACTGAGCATCAACTCGATATCTTGCTCTGACCAACGACTCGTAGGGGGATTCTGTAGAAAAAGCAAGATATCCTGAAAGTCCTTCTCCTTTAATTCCCTGCTAAATTTGATGAGAAACGCCGCACATACGTAAATATGAAACCCGCTGAATCCCAAGGGTACCTCACTCAAATACGTATCCCACATTCGAATGACTAGATCGATAGAGAGCTCGCGCATCAACAAGCAGTTCATCCAGCGGAACGAGAACTGGATGAACTCCACGCCTTCATGCTCTAGGTGTTGTACAAGCGGGGCATCGATTTTTGAGATCAAGCTTCGAAGATCGTTCACCTGTTTGATGATGCCCGGCTGTTCGTGTATGTAGTTGTCTGTGATATTGTCGAGCAAACGCGAAATGCACCAGTAGCTGTCAGCCTCCAAGATATGCGTAACTCTCGGGGAAAGTCTGCTGGGGTCGAAATTGTCCCAAGCTAATGTGGGCAAATCCGGGTCGTTTAAGATTGCCAACTCGTGAGTATCAGTACCATATTCGTCCAAAAGTCCTGGGATAAAGAGCGCCGACTCGTCATCTGCACCATCGTGTTCGTGCGCATACTTCCGCTGGAGCTGCCACAAGTAGTTCCCGAGAAATATTTGATAGAATGGCGTGCATATATCGTTGATACCCTGGACGTATCCACTGGCCGGGTGCCGGATAGCCCACAAAAACAAGATCTTCTTGAGGGACTTCTGCGTCGCGGAATACGCGTACAACTTTAATGTTTGGTTGGTGCGCTTCACATCGATGTCGATCTGGTGGAAAAGTTGCTTCTCCTTGTTCACTGAGTTGTCCCTGTTGCTTGACTCGGGCAATTGCGGCGAACTGGGTGAGAATCCGTCTCCTTCGTCGAACTGCAGGCTGAACTTGGCCATTCCCTCTAAATACTCTTGTCGCTTCCGCTTAAGAATAGGCAGCTGTCGGGTCTTGTTGGTGGGCAAGTACCCCAAGAGCAACTGCCATGTGAGAGCACGTAGCGGCAGTGGGATCCCGTTCCACGAGAGCTTTCTAAGCTCCTGGATATTCACTGCCAGCTCGTCCTCGCAGAGCAATCTTCTGAACTTCAAGAGACGTGCTTGGACGCGGCTGATGGCAAGCAGCAGCAGTTCGTTATGCACCCTCGCACTCGGCGTTCGTGTGAGATCTGCCAGGCTCTGTTCAGTGGTGTCGACAAACAGAGAAGACAGAAACATCAAGTCCGGGTGGAGCGAGTCGACCAAGCCCGACACGGAGTCGTGGCGCGGCGCAGACGCCGAAGGTGCCAGTGACTTCGCGACACGCAGCACATCCCTGCGATCGCACATATCGCTGAAGTCGGCGGTCCAATCATCGTCGAGATCCGCGTACTTAGGCCGCCGGAACGCCGGTCGGTACATGTCCATGGACGTGCTGGCTGCGCGGGAAAGAGGCCTGATTTTCGGTGACGGCAGCAGCGGTCCGGACGCCGTGGCAGGCTTGACCAGAGACGAGGACGTGTTCAACGCCAAAGACGATGAGACAGCTCGTTTGGGAAGCTTGCCAATGCTTTTCAATGAGTCCGACAGGAGTCGCTCCGCAGGAAACGCCGTGACCGCAGAACCACCGCGGTCCGGCGACTCGTACCCGTACGCCATGTTGCCGTAAATAGTCGAGTTGATCTGGCGGATGTTCTCCGAAGAGTCGTTGTCTGGCTTTAGGCGCAGCGGTCCGGTGAGTGAGAGGTTCTTGAGAAACAGCAGCAAGTTCCTGCCACGGCCGCCTTTCTCGCCGAAAATAAACTCGTTTGTGGTCTGGCCATACACCTGCGACATTTCCTGTTTTTTTTTCGACATTTTTCCCTGATGTTTGCGGGCCTCTAAGGGTGATATTGTGACAGCCGCGTCTCTATGTGATTTCTTGGTTGACAGAGGGTAGGGGGAAGGGAAGGCGAATACAAGAGTGGCCCAGGCAGTGTTCGTGTATTTATTTATTCTTTGCTTTCTTCTTTTTCTTTCCTTTTTTATGTCTTTTTTTTTCAGTTATTTTGTAGTATGTATTTATTTGTTTCTTTCCTCAGTCGGTTTATTCTTCTTTGGTGCTGCTGCATTCACCTATATTGACGGAAAATCCGATGTTAGCGCCAGTAGTTTAGAATACTTGATAGGTGCTGCTGTACGAGTGCCAGGTGTACTGCGGAGCCCTGTGCGGCTGGCTACAACATGTCACGTGATTCTATGTCCCAATAGTACTTTTTGCATAAAGAGCCAGGCCAGGTTCGGGCCATGTATTTATAAAAGGCTTTGTGGCTGTAAATTTTTGTTTTGTTTTGTTTTGTTTTGGTTTTGGTTTTGGTTTTGGTTTTGGTTTTGGTTTTGGTTTTGGTTTTGGTTTTGGTTTTGAATTTTTTTTCAACAGTCGACTCTACACGTGCCAAACATATATTATCTGTTGGCCTTTCGCTTTGGCTTCTTTCTTGATCTTGGAGCATGCGACGCTCCTGTGCAGAAGTTAGTGATAAATGAAAGTTACCGGACAAGCTGGACCCTAACTTTCTTAGTCTACGCAAAGAAACCAAACAGTACCAGTGCAGTGGCGGCAGAAAATTGCAAAATTTTCTTTTTCCACCGTGGAAATATATCCTCTTTTAGGCAAAAAAAAAATGATAAAGGAATGAAGTAATGAAGGGAAAAAGCTACTCTGTCCTACAATCCAAAATATTATATATATGCTGAGACATGTAGCTGCCCGATGGATGCAAAAAAAAGGCACGGTAATGTGCATCCCAATAGCATGGATGCACTGGACAAGATATTGGTTTTGTTTACACTAGATCTTGGGGAGAGCTACTAAACAGCTGCCCTGCCTTCCAGCTTTCCATGAATGTATGTTTAGGGCATTCCATCAATGTTCCTCGGGAAGCAGTGCTAATAGATGGAAGCCCGCAATTCACCCTTCATCCTTGCTCATGTTAGACTCTAGGCCCAAAATCAAACACTTTAACAGACTTTTTTTGTTTCTTATTTTTTATTTTTGCTTTTCGTTGATATTTCATTTCGTATCTCAAAGAACACTGCGAACCCGTGAGGCCGTCTGGTGCCGTTCTGCCTGTTGAGACAAGATAGAATTGCGGCTCGCGAAAGACTACGGAAACAGGAGTCTATCTGGCATGGATTGCGACTGCACTAACTACACAGGGGGGGTTCCAATGGCACGGTTTGTTCAGTGGCCCTTGACCTCGCCCTTGGCAACAACGCCGCCCTGCTTCAACTCGCGGCCGGTCAAGTGCAAGACGCCGTTCTGGGTGATGCTGACAATGACCTCCAAGTCGGCATTGGGCAGCAAGCCTGACAACGCCAACGACGCCAACAAGTCGCCGGGGACGTAGACAACTTCTCTGGCGATCTCAGGCTCGTCGTCGGAATCGGAGTCGTCAGAGTCGGAGTCGGAGTCTGGCGTGCGCTCGACAACTGTCTCCTTGACGGTTCTCTTGCCCTCATACAACTCGACCACGACGTCGGAGGCCGTGCCGTTAGAAACCCGGATAGCCTTCTTGATTGGGTAAGCCGTCTCAGCGACCAAGATAGGCTGGAAGTTGCCCTGGGCATCCTTGATACCGATGGGCGCCTGCAAGTGCTGGGTGTTGACGACGACGGGCTGCAAGGACTCGGCGATTTCAGCAGCGTCGAAGCCCTCGACCAACGCGGCCTGCAACGCGGCACCGCGCGTAGCCAACTCCTCCGGGCTAGTGGCCTTGGGGTCGAAGCAAGGCGCGACCACGGTAGTGGACTCCGGGAACACGAAACGCACGTTCTGAGCCAACTTGACGACATTTGCGCATCCACCCGCAAGCAAGACTTCGTCGATGTCTAAATTGTCGAGACCAGCCTTAGCGACGGCGCTCTCGACAAACGCAGTCATGCTGCTAAGCGGCGTGCGTGCGGCCAACTCGAAGCGCATGCGGTTGACGTTGGCGAGAAAGTCGATTCCCTCGGCCAACGACTCCACGGAGAACGACGATGTCTGTACATTGGACAACGTCTTCTTGGCGATGACAGACTCCGCGGTCAACTTGGCCACCAGCCGCGCAGTCTTGCGCGGGTCGACCGAGTGCTTCTTCTGGAACTCTTTCGCAAAGTGCTCTGCAAGCGCGGCGTCCAAGTCCGCACCACCCAACTTGCGCTCGTGCACCGTCGCCAACACCGTCATGATGCCGCCGCGCACCGCCATCACTGCCGCGTCCGAGCGGATACCGCCAAAGTCCGCTACCACGTAGAGCTTGTCCTGCAACATCCGGTCCTCACCCGCAGCCGTCAAGTGCGCCAACAACGCCGCTGTTGGCTCGTGAATCTCTTGCATCACACGCAAGCCGGAGGCCGCCACAGCTTCCGCCAACGCCGCCCGCTGCTGCTCGCTGAAGTCCGTGGGCACCGTCAACACCACGTCCACGACCTCACGGCCCAAGTAGTCCTCTGCTGCGCGCTTCAATTGACGGAAGTGGCGTGTTGTCGCCTCTGCCACCGTCACGAGCTCGCTGCCGCCCTCACGCACAATATTGTATCCGATGCCGCCGTCCGCGGTCTCGACGGGCACCGCTCCGTGTGCCGCCACAGACACGTCTACATCCGCATACTTCTTGCCGAGGAAGTCACGGAAGTTGACGATCGTGTTGCTGGCATTACGCACGAGCTGGGCCTGTGCTTGGGCGCCGTGATACTCGTCGGTACCGATGTACGAAAGCACCGACGGGATTGCACGGTCGCCGTCGGGGTTTGCAATGACGTCGACTTTGCCGTCCGCAGACGCAACCGCGATCGACGATGAAGTGTTTCCAAACGTAATTCCAATGACACTAGACATTTCTAGGGGGTTGTGATTTCCGGATTTATTGGAGGGAAGGGTGCCTATGGCAGATAAAGACCTCCCATTAGGGCCTTCAAGGTGCCCGCTGATGAGCTTTTTCGCGCACTGTGTGCAGGCTCTGACCAGGGCGATGGCCTTTCCTGTGGCAGTGGCCATTCGCTTTTGATATGGCGGGTTTATGTAGTTTTTTTATTTTTTTTATTTTTTTTTCCATGTTTAGGGTGTGAGGAAAGGAAAGATTCTGGAATGTTGTGTTTTTTAGTAATGTTCGGTGATGTTCGGTAGTGAGGGCTGCTGGTCCTTGTATCTACTAGGGACATGTGCGAAGACCGGGGAGGCTCTCCTAGATATCTGATATTTTATTAGCTGGGGCGCCGTATGGCTTGTGGTATATTGAGTGTCATAACTTCAAATGCTTCTTTTTGCTGTATAACTGGCGTGTTTTTTTTTCTTGTATCCTGGACATCAAGTGTTCCCTCCTGGGTAATTTCTTAGTTGTGTACTTATTATTAAACATCACTTGTTATCGCTCGTCATTCTTAACTTTTGTTACTACGTATTGCTTATGATCACTCATGAATATGTGTCACATGTAAAACATATTTCCTGTTATAGTGTACAATCATTTTTTTCTACTCATTATTACTTTCCTCCGGTATACCTTTACCTTTCTAACCGACCATCACATATCACTCATCACTTATAACTTTTCACCTGATATCACATGTGCTTCTTTTCAGAAATAAGATGACTCGGTTAATTTTTCTCCGCAAATTCTGAACATGAAAAACAACTGTAAAAAAAAGCAGGAGATTCTAGTACTCGCCATCTTCATTTCCTTCCACAAGACACTGTTTTGCGAATGCTATTCAAAAACAGTCTCGCATCTATGCAACGTCCAACACCAGGTCTGGGATTTTCATAATCAAATATTCCATGTTGGCAAGAAAAATACACAACTGAGGGGACTCACACACTAGATACTGTTAAAATTTATAGCCTCGTTTTTTTTTTCTTTTTCTCACTTTGTCTGGAGTCTCTTTACATAAGGAGTTTCAGACAACCACAAATTTCTTCAAGTCGTTCGTAGTTGTGTACCTATTCTCCTCTTATTTATATTGAAATTTAGTTTCTGAAACCAGTTAAAAAAAATATTCCGTAGGTGGAAAATTTTCCTTCATATCTGGCAATAAATGATTGAGGGACTAGATATCGCAACCCATATATTCTTGATGTATCACATTCAGACATAAAGTCACTTGGCTTGAATAGATACTCAGTGGTATAATTAAAAAAAATTATTACGTTTAAACCAGCTTTCCAGCTTTAGAAATAGTTTTTTGTCATTATCTTGATTGGGTTGGACTCAGTAGAATATCATAACCAGTAGTTTCATGAGACCGCTGTTTTTAACAATAAAAAATTGGCACTCAATTTATTGCCTCCATTTAACTTTTGAATTCTTTTTGTCGTATTAAAATCTTCAGGTGACCGCCCAACTCTTCCTACTTTGACCCGGTATGTCTTGTTATGAAGTATGGAAACAAAATACATTCATTGGTATTGTGTCTTTTCTTCTCTTGTTTAGTTCTGATTTTTTCGATTTCTCTAGTCTACTGGTCTATGCTGTCATCATCTTGTGCCATTTTAAGAGACTAAACATTTTTGGTGTATTTTTTCCACCACTAAACCTTGTGCAGTCCTGGCCTTTGCGGTGCTGTGGTTGAAATGGTAAAAATGATTACAAATAGATTCTGATGAAATAAAAAGTTTGCTTGAATATTCCATTCTTTCTTAGAAAAAAAACAACTAAGAATATTTTCGAATACGATTAGAAGGCTTGTATGTTGATACATGTCTTTATATTATACATATTCGATCACTCTGTCTAGTGGCAGATTCCAAACCCGAATATTTCTATCGCGGATATTCTCTATGAATAAAAGTAATGAATTATAGATGAGTTTCTTCATTTCTAGAGCTTGAAAAATTATCAATCTACTTTTAAAAAAAAGTTGGACGAGTCCGGATTTGAACCGGAGACCTTTCCCATGCTAAGGGAACGCGCTACCAACTGCGCCACACGCCCCAATGTTGAAAGAAAAGGTGTAAGATCATATATACAATATTGTACCTAAAAATCGGTTTTTTAATGAAGTCATTTGGTCACTCTCATCATCGGGAGTTAAATCTCTGTGCATTTTAATTTTTAGACATGTTATATATTTCCTACAACAAAATTTGTCAGGCCCAAAAAGTTACACGAATTATTTACTGTCCCGGATGGAAACTATGGCTTGTCTGGTTGTTTGGCTGATCCCACGCAAATAAGAACCCCGAAAAGAAATGTTGAGGTACTCAAATTCGGATTACCATATGTTCGGGCCTGCCATTTTATTTACCTGTAAATTAGTGTGACATCATAGTTCTCAATGCAAACTTAATTTTAAGAATAGCAGGAAGCCCCTGAGATATAAATCATCCTTTTCCCTGGAGTGGTCGTTTATATAAAGAGCAGATATATCAATCACGTTTCCCGTTGAAAAATTACGTGATGAAACTTTAACCCTTTTGTGTTTAACAGAAAGGAAAATAATTCAATCAGGAGAAGTGGCAGCACAATAATTAGAGCTATATATATTGAAAAAGATAAACCTTCTGGTTGTTCGAAAAAGAGAAAGAGAAAAAAAAAAGTAAAATAAAAAATCATGGGATATCTGTGGCAGATTCCCACTGAACTGGGGAACAAACAAAGAGCCCCTAATACCCTTTCTTTAATTTTCTTTCTAATAGCCAGGAATCAGCATTATATCTGGTGTCTACAAACATGCTATTGTTTTTTTTTTCTTCCTGTCCTATTTTTCTCGATTTACTCTCTTCATATTTTGGTTCGTTCGCACCCACATGCAAAGCAAATACAAATCCAAGGACTCTTTTTGCACCCAAGTATATTGCATGCAATTAGTATATACATCTCATCAAAACCAACACATATGAAAATCACAAGCCCTAAAACCATCATTCACCTCGACCACTCAGGTGAGTTGGCGTTCCAAAAACAAGTTCAAATCTATCAGACCCACAACGTCGAGAGCCAGATCCCAGAGCTCACCGCAGAATTGTCTGCCCTAAAGAGACAGCTCGCACACGTAATTGCCAGGTTCCCTTTCACGTTAAAGCAAGGCGAAAGCAAAACTATATTGGGGAGCATTTCCAAACGTGAATGCAGGGATGCCGTGGTGCAAGTGATGTCGCTGGTGCTTGCACTCATGAAGAACTGTGCCGTGTACTACCAGCGGCTCTCAAAAGATTTGGCACAGTTTCTGGAGGACGTCCCTAAAATTATTGCACAGTACGCAGACTTAAACCGCATGTTGGGCGACGCGTATCTTGACTTTAGTGCGTTGCCCAAGCGGTGCCTGGATCTCATCGAGTCCGAAAGCTGTTTCCGTGCCCGCGTGACGTTTGATAAGATGTACAAGTGCCATCAGTACTTGCTTGGGGAGACAAGACGGTTCAAAAAATCCAGTCACGAAAAAATCGCCTCGTTGTCCCGAGTCTCTGAGCTCACAGAGTTCTCCGACAGCTTGATTGTGCTTGTCAATCTCGTGCATGACTACATCTATGCCATTTCCCAGGAAGACGAGCTCGTATGCTTGATGCGGCAAATCTACGTGCCAGGTTATTCGTGCGCAGGCCACGATCATCTTTCGGTGAAGCAGGCGTTCGGGGCTTTGGTGGCCTACTACGAAAGATTGCGCTCGCCGGCGGAGATGTTAAAGGCCGTGCTGCCTGTAGCACGCAATCTTCAGCAGGTGTTTTTGATGGCGGGTCGTGCTGAAAACAACCTCTGCTACTATTACAAGGAGGCCATTCTCCCACTCCAAACAGGACTCGATGTTAAGATTCGCCGGCGGGAGGCCGACTTAGGTGAGGGCGTGGTGTTTGATTAGCAAGGCAATTTTGCAAAAAAGAGGAAGTGATAAAGAGATATATAGTTGAGAGTGTGTCCTAATTAGAGAACGTGCTTTTTCTTGATTTCCTATCCTTTTTTTTTTCCTTTTTTTTATTTCTGTTTTATTCTTCTTGGTAACTCTCTGACCCCATTAGTCGAGTCCTTCTTTTGAACAGATATGAAGTGTTTCCGGATCTCTCTCTTGGATCGTTCTTACGCGTCTCCATTTTGGGTCTACCATCTGAACTAATCTATCGGCTTAATATATCGTGCACGGCCCTGGGGCGTGGGCGCCAAGTTGGTGTCGAGCCGCACCTAGAAAATCTCCATCGCATCGCACCCATTGCATCGCATTGCATCGCGCCCATTACATCGCTCTAGCTCATTCCGCTCTACAAACAATGAAATTCTTAGTTTCGGCAGACGAAATAGGGAATGTCAAGGAAGTCGTATGTTCCAAGGGCACCGACACGTCGAAAAAAGACGGCCAGCAACCGGACGTGGTGCAGAACCTTCTTCAGAAGGATGAGTTGACCACGGTGAAAAACCGTATAGTGCACTTGCAAATATTTAAGGAAAAATGGCTCGTGGCCACCCGCCTCGGCGGATTACTCTCGGTGTATGATTTCTCCGGCCCATCTGCTGAAGTCACTTCCGAGAACTACGCTCTTCTACACACGTATAAGCTAGACGTGGATCGTGCAGACAAGCCCGTTGCATTGGTTCCTTTCGAGGCCCACGGGTTCGTGTGTGTGGCGTTTGAATCCGCCAAGTTGTTTTTGGTGTATTTTGAAGACGGTGACTTCGGTACTGCTCCCTCCCCGATTCACCTCACGCTTCCTCCGCGCCAGACTGGAAAATCCTCGACGCTCTCGGCATTTGTCGCCAATCCTTACGTTCCAGGGGTCTTCGCCTATGGAGGCAAAGACAACGATCTCCAGGTGGTGCGTCTTTTCGACAGCAACCGCAAGTTCAGCTCAGCAGACTTCGTGGATGTGAAGTCGTGGAAAGTGAAGAAGCTCTTTCAAGCTGAGAACGTCGAGCCCGATCACTTGGACTTGGAAGTGCCTATCTGGATCACCAACATCTTGTTTATGCAAGGAGAGTCCAAAACAAAATTCAAGCTTGTCACTGCCACGCAGTACGGCCACATCCGCAAATATAACACCGCTGAAGATTCTGAGCCCACGGAGCTGTACAAGGTGTGCGATAAACCCATCATCTCCATGACTTTTGCCTCTCAAACCAAGGACTCCATCCTAATCACCGACACCCACACGTTCGTGGCCAAAGTATCGTTGGTGCAGGTGGACAAAAAGGCACACCGCATCATTTCCGCGTCCGCAGGCACGTTTTACAAGCCTAGCTTGAAGCTCCTTGGAAAGTTCTCTGAGGGTGGAAACACAGGGGCCATCTACGGAGTTGATGTCTCTTTGGCTGCTGGTCTTGTTGCCATGGGTGGCCTTGACCGGTACTTGCGTGTATTTGACATTCTGAGCCGCAAGCTTGTGCTGAAGGTGTACCTAGGGACCCAAATTACCGCCGTCAAAATATTAAAAGATGATGATGGAAATGATGATGAGAATATCAAAGAAAAAGAAGCTGAAGAGGATAACGATTTCTGGAACGCTCTAGATGAGAGAAAGGACTCGGCTAGTGGTGCGCCTGTGCTCAAAAAGAGAAAGAGAAACATATAGATGGCTGGGGAAAATTGCTCCTTGTGTTTTTTTTTGAAGGTTATAAGTTTCATACCATATAAAAATTATTGACATCTCGACTAAACTGCTATTGGAAGATGTGCGCGGAGATGTGGTCTTTATCTTTTGAAGATATCACGTTTCCCATCGCGAGACGAGGCGAAGGTTCTGTTTCAAAAACATTGGTGACTATGTATTTTTCTTGCTCGTTAATGTTATCTTGCTTCTTTCATGGAGAAGCAACACCTGAGGAACCTTTTTCGAAGTAGAATTGTGGATCCTGGTCCTAGTTGTAGCTTTAAGTTCACATAACCACTTACTGCAATATTGAAGTTTGATGCTTTGAATACATCAAGTTGATGCCGCAATTAGATGACTAGGAATTACAAAAATGGCAGTTCTCCAAGGAATGGTCGCTCTCTAAAAGCATGTATTTCCTTTCCGTTCACACAAAGAGAAGCGTTAGTGGTGAATGAAGTGCAAAGCTCTTCCAATTAAATGAAACCCACAAAGGGGTAGCGAAGGTCTGGAACAGGAGCTAAAGAGTGAACATCTTGATAGTCAGTCAGCGGAAAGCAATCAAAGGTTTTCGGCCCACTGGCCATCAAAAATATTCTAGATTTATTTTCTACCTCAATATAGAATATCCTTTTCGAATTCATCTCAGATTCGACTGGTTACATGACTCATATGTATGTAACCGTTTGATAAGACCTACTTTCCATTCTTCTGCCACCATTCTTGGTGGCAGCTTTTTTCGAGAACCAATGTAACGCCGAAGATCTTCGGCACATAATGATCTCGACATATTATGAAATGTCTGTCCTGATGGCTCTTGGGATTTACACTTCCGGTGCTTCAGGTGTTGGGGTTTTGTATACTTTCGAGGCGCAAGCTTTGCAACAATACTTCAGGATACGCCTATGTCATGGTGGTCAAATATCATATGGCATGAACGAGGGTTTTTTGATCATAAACCTCCCCCTCTCTCCTCCCTCATCTCAGAGGGAATATCAGAAATATTTGAGTGTATATGTATCCATGATTTAGGAGAGCTTTAATCCAAAATGGGGTTTTTACCCGGAAACCAAATAATGACTATTGTGAGGGTGTCGACGCCCAAAAACAATCAGCATCTATGAGTTGGGCACTGTTTTTCGACAAATGTGGGTCTGGAGGAATAAAGTTTTGAGCATGGAAAGTCACATGCACACGTCAGAAGAGTATTTTGTTGTACGTTCCATATGCACCTAGAAGTTTTCGCATCTTTGACAAGCAGGCCAAGTATCATTGATTAGTTAAACAATGGTGGGTCGCTATCAATATCATTGAGTACCGGGTGCTCAATAATCAGAAAGACCGGGGTATAATCTGTCTGAGGGAAAAAGGAGGACAATGTGTGATACACCGCGGTCCTATAAGATCTGATTGTATTTACACGGCCACAGGAAGTAGTTGATGGTAGGTGCTTTCGGTGCTCTCGAGGTGCACGGCACCCCGAGTATTCCGAGTGTCTCGATACTTTCTGCAGATGCATGACTGCATGAGCAACCCACATACTTCTCTTGGAGATTTGATTCTAGTGGCTGACCGGGGCCTGCGACGGAAATGCTCCCGCGGGCCCGTCAGGGGCACGAGCATCCTGGCGGTTGCTTGTGTTGATCTCGCTCATGCACTGCCACTCGTCCATGTAGTTGCATTTCCACAAACGCACTTTACCGTCGTCGCCGGCGGAGCTGAGTACGGTGCCCGTGGCGTTCCAAGCCACGCGCCAGACCTCCTGGCGGTGGTCGTTGAGCCGTGCCGCGAGCTCCACGCGAAGCCCGCCGTCGACCTCGTAGGCTTTGAATATGCGGATATACCCGTCTTTGCACCCAGTTGCTAAGAGATGGTGGCTACGGCCCATCGACGGGGCCCAGCTGATCAGACGGATGAGCCCGTTGTGCTCCGGCAAGCTGCACGCACGGGCGTAGCGTGCAGAACCCTCTGGGCCATGGATCTCCTCCGCCTGGTCGGGCGACGTGCCAAAATCAGGAGCCGCTGTGGAAAATGGCGCTTTCTTTCCGCCTGGCGCCGCTGCTTGGAACACAAACGCCTGGTCGAGCGCCACCACGGCAAGCATTTCGGTGCGGGCAAACTTCGCGGGACACCACTCGACGCAGAAGCTGCTCTGGAGGCTCTTTGCCGGGAGCTGCAGTGCGAGGATCGGGATCTCGGCGGCGGTCAGCCACACCGAGAGGTCGGCGGGCTCAACCAGCTCATACACACGCACAACACCATCGGATCCCACGCACGCGAGCTTGAGGCCCATGTGCGCGGGCGCAAACAGAACGTCGTATACAGGGCCAAACAGCTCAACCGCTAATGTAGCTAAGCGTGTCCACCGCCGGCCCAGGCCCTGGAGCTCGGCCGGAATTTCCTGCCAAATCTTGACCGTGCGGTCATACGAGCACAGCGCCAAGAGCTTCAGGCTCAGAAACTCGGGATGTGCCCAAGAGAGCTTGACCACCAGCGCGTCATGCGCCTTCCAGGAATCGTTGAGTACCCATGTCTGGGTCGCGGGGTCAAGGTCGAACACCTTGATGTGCTGGTCCGAGCTTGCTGTCGCGACGTGGCGCCCGTAGAAGTCGTACTTGAGGTCATGCACGAGCTCCTCATGGCCGGTCTGGAAAGCCCTCATCGCAGATGTTTTTTTTGGGAGGGGAAAGGCGGGAGGGATGTAGGTCCTAGGAAGAGGGGGAAGGCCGGGGTTGATGTGTGCCCATACAACCTGAGCTAGCGCAGTGCGCGCGGTGCTAATAATATAATGGTTTTGTCGAAATTCGGCGCTGTGACGAGTCGGTGTATGGAATGAGTGCTGGCGGGACCAGATTTTGCCAATCGTGCTAAACTGTGTCCTTAGTAGATGTTCTTGAGCTTCCTACTCTGTACACCAACTAGTTGGCCTGGTGCCGTATTTCCTAGTGCTACTGGTCAACATTAATGCTGCGGCCTAGTGGTGCATATCCATGGGTATTGGTAGACTATATACGGACCCTTTTTCGGTTTCTTTCGTCCTTTTTTTCTTTTTGTTGTTGTTATTGTTATTATTATTTTGGTGATACAATTTTAACAGTAAATCCACCGCACAAATGCTTCTTTGACTTGCTGACCAGGTTACAAGTAATCTTTTGGTTCTACATACTGTTGCCAGTGCCCATAATTAATATCATACAGCTGAACAAGATCCGGGTGAGCGACAAAGGTCTGGTTCCGATCATCACAGCACCCAAGTGTACCATGGCTTCTCATGGCCATACTTACTTGTGTTCTGTGGAAAATTGACTTGTTTACTTCCCCATCCCCGGATATCTCTTTCCACGATAGCCACGCCTTAACTCATTTTTTATCGCAGAATGGATAATTGATATAATATGGTATGGGCTCCGACATGCACCAACGTGCTTCTGGTCACATTTAGTACAGTCAAGGTATTAGTCCGGGTGTAGATATATATATACTCAGTTCATGAGTCGATTACTGTACTAGTTGAATCTGATGGGGTCTAGATTTGATGATCATTGGGTTTCTTTCTACTTCTATCTGTAAGAAAGAAATCTCAATGTTGCTTTTGATGATCAAGTAATGCCTTACCGAGTATGGAGAATGTTTTGTCCACCAAAGTTGTTTCTAATCACAACTTAAGACTGAAAATATGCTAAGAGACAGTGCTGAAAAAATATTTTGCTTTTTTATTTCATTCGCTCAAAAGTCATACCCACTCATCTTTTAATTGCTTCTACTTATTAGGCTTAGCTGAAAGAATTCGACGGAATTGTAACAATGAATGCAAATGAGGGGCTCCGGAAAAAGAAACAAACCTTCTTTCAATGATAATGCAGTCTATGGGCAAGAGTAAGCACTAAACATCGAACTCCATTACGAGAGGTTTTGCAATAAGGTGTGTTCAATGACAATATAAAAGGATACGCGCCTGAATCATGGGCAGTTGAGAAGTGATTGAATTTACTAACTCAAACCAACAGAAGCAATAGATTCTACTTTCTCTTAGACGGAACACTTCTGTGGGAAACGCGTCTATTGTTCTGAATACCTACGGAAAACAGACTATTTGTTAGTGCAAGGGTATTAGCTCCCTGTGAAGTGAGTATATTCGACAGCAGCTTCATTAATAATTAATAAATACCCAGATTATCCTAATAGATATCGACGAAAAACATGGCTACAATCAAAAAAAAAAATCAAAATACTGAGGTATATCCTAGACGCTGGGATATACCAGGAAAGCCTTGTTGTTGGGACTGGCACACAAGTAGTCTGCCGGATAAATAAGAAGGTATACGTCTGGAAACTTTTGCCCGTATCTTGAGAAACCTGAAACACTCCCATTGATTATCAGATGTTTCATTTTGCTATGCTTATCAAATGCCATTGTGTCCCAGTAAATAGTACCCAGGATCATGTGCCTCTGGATGGACTGGGCGCCGCTAAACTAAATGGATTATTTGTCCACACTTTGATGGAAACTTCCAATTCCCACAACTCACACATTATATCATTTGCGAATATTCGCCAAATCAAATAATCTCACTTTCATTTCTAATAACTTTTCAGGTAAGTCACAAGCCACTTGTTTCTATATCCAGGACATGAGATGGTCTGTAGAAGACCTGGTACCAAAGCGAACATGCTCGCTCACGTGATATGGGCCACGTCTCTATTATACGTTCCACTCAGGTCCACGCCATACAATCGTCATCTTCCAGGTCGCCTCTCATTTTGCTCACTGGCGAATAATTTCAGGTCTGGCCAGTTTTGTTTTCAAATAATTGCCTAATAATCGGCGTCATAAAGGGAAGTAGCCAAAAATGACGCTTCTCCAAGCCTCGGCGTTGGTGGCCGCCGGTGGCCTCTTGAAAGTACATAGTCCTCTCCATACTGCCGTTGCTTTTGGGCTTGCCGGGTATGCGGTAACGGCGCACTTAATTCCTCGCCTAGGACCCAGCTTCATGAAGGTTGGGCTAAAAGGAAAGGATTTGCTGAAGCAAGGGCCCGTGGACCTGATCCCAGAATCGATGGGTGTTGTGCCTGCAGTCACATACATAGTACTCCAGGTGACGATCATTCCATTCATCTTCTTTAAATATCTTGTGTCGTTTCTGGCCATGGCCAATGAGGAAGACTTGTCTGCATTATACAACGAGCAGTATCGTCTGGTCGACAACCACAACTTGTTTCCTCACAACAAACTCGCCGAATACTTGAGTGGCGCCTTATGCCTCATGTGCACGCTTCTTCTTGGATTCTTTGATGATCTTTTTGACATTCGCTGGCGCCACAAGTTTTTCTTGCCTGCGGTCGCCTCGCTCCCTTTGTTGATAGTGTACTACGTGAACTTCAGCGTCACATCCGTCGTGGTGCCCCTGTTTGTAACCAGCACATCTTTGGGCGAGTCTGCCTTAGAGTGGCTAAGTGGCTTTTGCAGCTGGGCAAACGCCACCGTTACCTGGCTCACGGGACTTAAATTCACAACGTTAACTACGGACTATGAGTTTTCCTCGGTCAGTGCGCCCAAATTGCTTGACTTGGGTATCTTCTACTATGTCTACATGTCTGCATTATCAATCTTTGCGCCCAACTCCATCAATATCTTGGCCGGTATCAATGGTTTGGAAGTAGGTCAGTCCATAGTGTTGGCACTCATCTTTCTTGCCAACGACATGTGCTACTTAATGAGCCCGTCCATATCCTTGGCCGCATACGACTCGCACATGCTCTCGGCAATTTTCATTATCCCTTTCTTGGGTGTATCTTTGGGGCTCTGGCAGTACAACTTCTACCCAGCCAAAGTCTTTGTCGGTGACACCTACTGTTACTTCAGTGGGATGGTATTCGCCATTGTGGGAATCTTAGGCCACTTTTCCAAAACCTTGCTCATCTTTTTATTACCCCAAATCCTCAACTTTGTGTACTCTGTACCACAATTGTTCAACATTGTGCCTTGCCCTAGACACAGGCTCCCGAATTTCGACAAGAAAACTGGTTTAATGAATGTCAGCTATGGTGAATTGACCGAGAAACGGCAGTTAAGCAATGCCTTGTTAAGTCTGTTAGCATTTTTTAGACTTGTGAAAGTGATACGAGACGAAGAAGGCAAAATTACAAAATTTTCAAACATGACAATTATCAACTTGACCTTAGTGTGGTTTGGGCCTATGCGTGAAGACAAGCTCTGTGTATTCATTTTATTGGTGCAATTTTTTGTCGGCATGTTAATGCTAGTAGTTCGTCACACCGTCGGGCCATGGCTTTTTGGGTATGATAACTTATCTTGGGGAGCAAAGTAAAAATTCCCGCTCATTTACTGCTATTCGAGTGCATCTCTTTAATTCAGTAGTAGTGTTTTTTTTTCATTTTTTGAATGCTCCTCCAAGTGCTTTATAGAAAATTCATTTTTCGCTTCAGGGAGCGGCGTTTGAGAACGACTGAAAAGTAATTTAATAAATAAGGTTATAAGCTCCTCGGTGGTCAATTTAAGAGTATAATTTCCTGGACACATAGGTGAAATATTGCTGAAAAAATAACTTATTTTGTATGCCTAACCTGGATTGTTTTTTCTTTTTTTGTATTATGTTAAATTATTTTGATTATAGATATAGGAAAAATTGTAGTGAAAAATTAAAAGCAAATAGTATTTTATAGGTTTTTAATCAAATTATAGTATTACTTGCGAAAATAAAAAGTAGCCTATAAAATTTAAATCATTTCGATGAAGCAAAAAACTGAAACACATCGAATTCAAAACTCGAGTTTTCATTTTTTCCTCACTTAATGAGTAAGTACGCTGGTCTGGACAAAAAAAAATCGTATTGCAACTTGTAAACAAATGGTCCCATAACAAAATTAGTGCGGAGTGAGGCTCATCACGCTTCATTCCATATTTCACCACTGAAATATACTGAAAAATGTGCTTTTGGAAAAAAAGGTAATTTGTATTTTGGAAGTCGTAGAATTAGATGCTTTTAAAAATTTTGTAAAGTCCGAAGAAAGAGCCCAGGAAGTGGAGCACCATGGGTATTTCTAAATTTAAAATAAAGAAATCTTTTAATCGAAGTTCATTTCCTGTGAACTACAACATTGAGATTTACGCTGTCTTCTCCGAAATACCAATCTTTTCGTGAATGGTACTTCTATTTTTTCAAACCGAAAATTTGCAAATGTATAGTTCAGAGGCTAGTTGACAATTAGTGAAAGAGACTATTTCGGGCCGTACGCACCACATTTGTGACTTCACAAAGGTTATATCATGACAACTCGTGTTTTTGTCAATTTTGAGCGAGCTAAGTTCTCCATGGACTGACATGCCTGAAAGCTAGTTTCTGCAAACTTTTAAGTATACGTATACGATAGTTTGGTTCTTGAGTTCTGCCAAACTAGACATTCCCATCGGTCCAGTAATTGGCACGTTCGACAGTGCATGAAGTGAATTGAGTGAAGGACGTTTGCGGACACCGGGCTAAATAATTGAACTTGGGGAAGAAGTGACGATGGACATCGAATGTACAGTACTGTGTATGGAATCATGCAATATACGGTGATTAATTCTGGAGATAACATATATCTTCTAGAAATATATGTTAAGTAATGTCATGTCGTGATATCATCAAAATATGGCCAGCATCAGTAGAGTAAAACAGCATGGCATATGTGGCGATACAACCTGGCTATTTCAAGAGGCCGAAGTGTACCAGGAACCAGGAAGAAATTATTTTATATTATCGATTCATTTAAAAGGAGTGGACCCACGATTCGCACGCGCACCAGCGCTCCTGACTTTTAACACCGACACATCACGTGACTAGGCCATGCGCATCTCATCTTGACGAAGGAAAAAAAAAATTGTACTGTCCCCCATAGTAGCATCGAACCTAGCAGACGTCCACTCAAACTACACTTCACCATGGACATCTCACAGCCCGTTGGGTCCGAGATCTCTGCGGTTGATTTTGGTGTGTTCTCCACGGAGGAGATCCGCCAGTTGTCTGCGAAGCAGATCACTAACCCAGTTGTGTTTGATACGTTGGGCCATACCGTCAACAACGGTCTCTACGACTTAGCTTTAGGAGCATTTCTCCGTAACTTGTGTACGACCTGTGGACTTGATGAGAGGTTCTGCCCCGGTCACCAAGGCCATATTGAGTTACCTGTGCCAGTGTACAATCCGCTCTTCTTCAACCAGATGTACTCGTTTTTGCGGTCATCGTGCCTCTATTGTCACCATCTCAAGTTAGGCGAGGTAGAGGTGCACGCGATTGCACTGAAGTTGCGGTTGATACAGTACGGTTTGCTCTTGGAGGCGCAGCAACTCGACACGATGGTAGCCAAGGACCTGCTGAACGAAGATCCCGAGAATGGTCCAAGCATGCAGTTGGATGCCGCCGGCAAGAAGCAGGTGATGGCACAGCGGGACGCGTTTGTGGAGAGCGCCATTTCTACGGCGTTGGCTGAGGGTCGCACCTCCGCACACGGCTTGGTCACGGAAATCGTGGCCGAGGAACGCAAGCACACCGTGCACAACTTTTACGCTCGCATTCTCACACGGCCCAAGTGTGAGCGTTGTGGCATGTACTCGCCCACTTTCCGCAAGGATGGGTTCACGAAAATCTTTGAAAATGCGTTGCGTGAGAAGCAAGTGTCGGCGAACCGAATCAAGGGCATTGCTCGGCCTGACATGCTCCGCAAACAGGGTGCTGGGCAAGATGCCGTAGCTACGAGCATTCCCGCGTTCAAGCCCGTGCAGGGCCTGAAGTACATATTGGCGACGGAGGTGCGTAACGTATTGCGGGCGGTGTTCATGAATGAGCAACACGTCATGAAGATGGTGTTTCACTCGCGGCCGCAGCTGATAGCGCCTGTGTCTGCCGACATGTTTTTCATGCAAGCGTTGATTGTTCCGCCCACACGGTTCCGGTTGCCCTCCAAGTTGGGCGACCAGATCCACGAGAACGCGCAGAACGAGCTCCTCCTGGCGGTGCTTAAGACGTCGCTTCTTATTAAGGACTTGAACGACCAGATCGCAGGTCTTGGTAAGGATGCGGCTGCGCTGCGCGAACAGCGCCGGATCGTGTTCAACCGATTGATGAATGCGTTCGTGCTGATGCAGAATGACGTCAACGCATTTATCGACTCGACCAAGAACCAGAATGCCACGGCGGGTAAAAACCCGGTGCCCGGCGTCAAGCAGGCGTTGGAGAAGAAGGAGGGCTTGTTCCGCAAAAATATGATGGGAAAGCGGGTCAACCACGCGGCACGGTCGGTGATCTCGCCCGACCCTAATTTGGAAACCAACCAAATCGGCGTGCCGCCTGTATTCGCAGTGAAGTTGACGTACCCAGAGCCGGTGACGGCCTACAACGTGAACGAGTTGCGCCAGGCCGTGATCAACGGCCCAGAGAAGTGGCCGGGCGCCACGCAGGTACAGAATGAGGACGGTACTACTGTATCATTGCTTGGAATGTCTGCAGAGCTGCGCCGCGCATTGGCGCAGCAGTTGCTCACCCCTCTGGGCGGCGCTGCCGTTGTGGGCAAGAAGGTGTACCGCCACATCAAAAATAATGATGTGGTGATCATGAACAGACAGCCGACGTTGCACAAGGCGTCCATGATGGGCCACAAGGTGCGCGTGCTCCCCGGCGAGAAGACGTTGCGCTTGCACTATGCCAACACGGGTGCGTACAACGCCGACTTTGACGGCGACGAGATGAATATGCACTTCCCGCAAAACGAGAATGCGCGTGCCGAGGCCCTCAACTTGGCGAACACGGACTCGCAGTACTTAACGCCAACTTCGGGTGCTCCGTTGCGTGGCTTGATTCAGGACCACATTAGTGCAGGCGTATGGTTGACGAATAAGGACACATTTTTCTCACGCGAGACCTACCAGCAGCTCATCTACGGGTGCATCCGCCCAGAGGACGGCCACACGAATGGCGCCGCTCGCATCGTCACGGTCCCTCCTGCAATCTTTAAGCCCGAGCCCTTGTGGACCGGTAAGCAGGTGATCACGACGATCTTGCTCAATATCAAACCACACGGCGTCGCGGGCGTGAACTTGGTGTCAAAGAACAAGATCAAGAGTGAGTACTGGGGTGCGGTGGGCGCCGAGGAGAACACCGTGCTTTTCCGTAACGGCGAGCTTTTGTGCGGCATCCTCGACAAGTCGCAGTACGGTGCGTCGCAGTACGGAATCGTGCACTCTTTGCACGAGGTGTATGGGCCAGATACAGCCAGTAAGGCGCTTTCGGTTTTGGGCCGTCTCTTCACAAACTATACCATGATGGCCGCGTTCACGTGTGGTATGGATGACTTGCGTTTGACTGCAGAGGGCAATGCCTGGAGAAAGGATATCTTAAAGCAGTCGGTGGACATTGGTCGTGCAGCGGCGTGTGAGGTGACCAACTTGGACTCCGCCACTGCAAATGACCACCCCGAGTTGTTGAAGCGCTTGCAAGAGATCTTGCGTGACGATAACAAATTGGGCATTTTAGATGCCATTACGCAGCTGAAAGTGAACGCCATCACGTCCCAGGTCGTCGGCCGGTGTGTGCCAGAGGGCACGATGAAGCGGTTCCCCTACAACAGCATGCAGGCAATGGCACTTTCCGGAGCCAAGGGCTCGGGTGTGAATGTCTCGCAAATCATGTGTCTCTTGGGCCAGCAGGCTTTGGAGGGTCGACGTGTGCCGGTGATGGTCAGCGGGAAAACTTTGCCTTCGTTCAAGCCATTTGAGACTGATGCTCGTGCAGGTGGCTACATCAAGGGCCGTTTTTACTCAGGTATCCGCCCTCAAGAATACTACTTCCACTGCATGGCAGGCCGTGAGGGTCTTATTGATACTGCAGTCAAGACGTCGCGGAGTGGTTATTTGCAGCGGTGCTTGACGAAACAGTTGGAAGGCATCCACATTGCATACGATAACTCGGTGCGTGATTCTGATGGGTCAATGATCCAGGTACTTTACGGCGGTGACGCGGTGGACACCACAAAGGAGTCGCACATGACCCAGTTCCGCTTCTGCCTCGACAACTACGAGGCCATGTTGAGCAAGTACAACCCAGGCGAGATCACTGAGCACTTGGACACGCAGACTGCATTGGCATACAACAAGAAAGAGCGCAAGCATTACAAGAAGCACGCCGCCTTGCCTCACTTCGAGCAGCTGCCCAAGTACGACCCAGTGCTTTCCGTGTACAACCCGTCGAAGTACTTGGGTTCGGTCTCGGAGAAATTCCAGGACATGCTCGACGATTTCGTTAAGACAAACCCACAACTATTCACTAAGCATCTGGCCGATGGCATAACCGAGAAGAAGTTCCGCGCGTTGATGCAGTTGAAATACATGCGCTCGTTGGTGAACCCCGGTGAATCTGTTGGCATTGTTGCTGCACAGTCGATTGGTGAACCCTCCACCCAGATGACGTTGAATACGTTCCACTTTGCCGGCCACGGCGCGGCCAACGTCACGTTGGGTATCCCCAGAATGCGTGAAATCATCATGACCGCGTCTGCGTCGATTAAGACACCACAGATGACATTGCCAGTGTTGCCTGACGTTACAGACGAAATGGCTGACTCCTTCTGTAAATCTGTTGCGAGAGTTTGTTTCAGTGAGTTTATTGACAAGATCATGGTCACGGAGAAAACAGGTGTGATTAACGACACCCCTTACCGGTCGTACAAAGTGCGCATGCGCTTTTTTAACAAGGCAGAGTACGAGCAAGAGTACGACATCTCTCTGACCCAGCTACAGAACACTATAAGCAAGACGTTCTTGCGCAAGTTGGAAGCTGCCATTTCGAAGGAACTTAAGAAGCAGACCAGAACAGATACGCTTCCTACTATTGGTAAAGGCGTGCCTAAGGTCCAGCGTGAAACTCCCGTCAAGAATGTTCTGAAGGAGGAGGGTTCTGACGATGAAGATGAAGATGAGGACGAGGACGTTAAGCACGAGGCCAACGGCAAGCAACCCGTTTCCTACGATGGACCTGATGAGGAGGAGGTCGAGAGCATGAGGAAAGCCGAGGAGACCTCAGATGAGGAGATGGAGGGCTCCGGATCGGATTCACTGGATTCAGAGTCGTCGGAGTCGTCGGAAGAGGATCTGGATGACGAGAACATGATTGACGGTGAGGCCAAGGAGGCCAAGAAACTGCCGAAGGTGTTGACCAAGTCTGCCAAGGATAGACAAGAAATTGTGATAACGACCCATCACATGATTAAGGCATATGACTTTGACGACGCGAACGGAGCTTGGTGCGAGTTTGAGCTTGAGCTCTTGGGAGACGTCCAGAAGTTGTTGATGGTCAATATCATCGAGGAGTTATGCCGTGTGACCGTGGTGAGAGAGATAAAGAACATCGGCAGGTGCGTGCGACCACAGGGTGACGGCAACAAAACGCTAACAACAGAGGGTGTAAACTTCAAGGCGATGTGGGAGCAGGACGACTTCATTGACGTGAACGGCATTCGTTCGAACGACATCAGCGCAGTGTTGAAGACGTACGGAGTTGAGGCTGCAAGAAACACCATTGTAAACGAGGTCAGCAACGTGTTCTCGACATACGCCATCACGGTGTCGACGCGTCACTTGGACTTGATTGCGGACATGATGACCAGAGAGGGCACGTACCTTGCTTTCAACAGACAAGGCATTGACTCGTCGACATCGGCATTCAAGAAGATGTCATACGAGACCACGTGCCAGTTCTTAACCAAGGCCGTGCTTGACGGTGACAGGGAAGACTTAAGCTCACCGTCAGCACGCATCGTGTTGGGTAAATTGAATGGTGTTGGCACAGGAGCCTTCGACGTCATGACCAAGATGCAGAACGGCTGCCCTTAGTGACGGCCGACAAAGACGCTGTGATGACGGGCAGGCTGTACATCTAGCATACGCTGCTCGCTCTTTGCCCAGTATATAGTGAATATATTTTTATTGTGTACCTACTTCGTTGGCTATGGATCAGCGCTCATGCATTGTATGCTGCGAGCAAGAACGTGGCCATGAAGGAGAGCTTGAAGCTGGGCCTATGAAAAAACAACGTCTTCAAGTCCAACTTCTTGCCACCCACGCTCAAGACCCACGTCCACGGAATGGTGATGATGCCCCTGTTTTCCAAGAACTGCAAGAATAAGTAGCTGGAAAGAGATAAAAACACAATGGCGGACGAGAGCTTGCCAATAATGATTCCGAGAAAAAGCCCCGTGATGGACCCAATGCTGAGGTCGCCATAGTCAAGCTTTCCACCGAGGCGTGACGTGCGGACCTGCGCGTCTATACTCTGCGGTGTGTACTGGCTTTGGGGACTTGCCAACATCGTGTCGTTGCGAATATACGTCGTGGGTCTCAGCACAAGACCTGCGCCAAGCAAGACGGGTACAACCTTCAAGGAGTTTCTAAACAAGCCTGGTCTGAGAAGCGGAGTGAACATGTTGATGTAGTGAAAGAATAAGCACGTGTGGTAAACTTGCAAGCTTGCAGTTTTTTTTTTTTTGTTTTTAATTTGAAGGAGGGGAGAAAGGAATCTTTTGATTAACTCGTGGGCGGGGTCTTGATAGTGGGGTCGGTCAATCACGGTCCAGGTCACGTGACTACGCCATCGTTGCTCTGCGGCGAGGCGTCTCCGAAGACCGAGCCCCGCGGTAGCTGGGCCGCGCGTCCGCGCAGCATACTACATTTACAATGTGCACTCTCCACGGCAAACCAGCTCCTGCATGATACTCGGCCCCATGTGTGGTTCAAATGCGGCATCGCCCTAGAGGCTCTCTTGGTTTTCTGCACCTGTACTTTGCAGGCTAGGGTATAAGATGCCCCCGGTTCCCGCCCAGAAGGCCAGGCAAAAAAAAACTCTCCATCCAGCAGTTTCAACACAGGTAAGCCTGGTATTTTTTTTTTTTTTTTTTGATTTTGTTCTTATATTATATTATATTATTTTAATTTTTTCGCTCTACTTTTCGCGTCGTTGGCTCAATTACTTTGCCTGTGAGCCCGCCTACCTATTCTGTTTTATTTTGCACGCTGGGTCTAACCTCATATTGTTCGCTCTGCCACCATTGGCTATCCGACGCATAGTTAAGCACATCGCGGGCAAGAACGCGCTTCTTGAATCTCACTTTCTGCCTTTTGCCAGTGGCCATTCTCCGCTCCCATCCCCATTCAAAGATCGGGGTAGTTGCCATTGCGAAAACCAGGACTAGTCCAACCAAAACAATTTTCCATCAATCATAAATTTTGGGAATTTCGGAATTTCGGAATTTCGGAATTTTTAATTTTATTTTATTATAATTTTTTTTCTATTCCTTTTTTTTTATCCAATTTAAATTTTTGATTCCCCTGCATTTGGAAAATCGGCTTTATTGGGCCCATGATGTTGGCAAATCATAACTCACAGGCAATCAATTTGGCCCCGGGCGTCGTGCTTGCAGGGCATACCACAATGCTTAACGCCAAGATCATGAGCGACGTGAAAGTGGTGGTCAATTGCGGAACGACGGCGAGTTTTCTTGCTTTTCTCGACGAGTGCCAGCCCGTGGTGTCGTCGGACATCATAGTGCTTAACTTGGACCCATACGTCTCGGCCACGGACGTGTCATACATCGATTTCCATGCGCGGTTCAACCGTGTGCTCCAGAATTACTTGGCGTTTTTCTACAGCTACAACAAGGACGCACAGTTCTTTGTCAATTCCAATTACGAAAACAGCAGGCTTGCGTTGGACTCGCCCACCATGAACGGCGTGCCGCTCCGCCTGTTATTCAACATCAACAGGTTGTTGAAGCTCATCAAAAACGTGAACGGTTCCGCAGGCTTTATGTTTGTGGCAGGTAACTTTGGGCTGCCGCACCACTCGAACGCCCTCTTATACGCTTTGGCGATTCTGTACTTAATGGACAACTACAACTATAACTTCGACGCCAGCTATAGATTCTTGCAGTCGCTTGTCCCGTCATTGGCTGCCGGAAGCTGCAGCGGGTCGCTACGTACCGCGGCACCGGTCCTCTTCAATCCGAACCATTATGACGACATCTTGCTAATCGATAGCCTCAAGAAGTTCTATTTGGAGAACTCAAAAATCAAGCAAGCCGAGTGTGGCGTGATGACCAAGAACTTCCGCTTGAAGCGGTCTATCGAAAGTATTGACGCTGCGTCAAAAATGCGCCTGGTAAAGAGAATGGCATGAGCCGGGGTACCATGAAGACGAAATAAGGGCGACTATGCAAGAACAGCCCAAACAAACAAACATTCAAACATTCAAACATTCAAACATTCAAACATACAAATAAATACGTCGTCACCAATCAATATAAACGCCGCGCGGCGGTTCATTCATGCGAGGACTTCTCGGGAACAGACAACCCAACCATGTTGGCTGTTTTCCGTACATTGTCTTCCTGGGTCATTGTCAAACCCGGGTTGTACCGTTCGAGAAGCTCATTGTAGACCCTCTGGTTTCTCAAGTACGTCGTTACGTTCTGCAAGTTGTGTATGTCGTCCTTGGAGTCTATAAGATCTCTCACCTTCGAGCTGTTCAAAGGAGGAATGTGGACTTTTCCCGAGTCGAGTTCATGGAGCTGCGCTTGTACTTTATCAGTCGATTGACGGGAACGAATCAACTGTAACTTTTCGTACGTCAACCTGGCTTTGTTCTTCTCAAAGTCTTTCTTCCACCGGAGCGTGTGCACCTTTTTGTGGGCAACCAATAGCTCCTTTTGTAATTCCTTGTACAATTTCTTGAACATTTTTGGTGATGAATATATGTGTGGCGGTTGCAAGAATTGGCTGTTGCAGAGAAAGAGAGATGGAGAGAGATCGAGAGACAGAGATATTAAATGAAGCTCTTGTAGAAGCACTCGGTGTTGGAGCGAAGTATTTTTCCAGCACGTGACTGTGTTCGGTCCGAGGCTCTCGCTTCATGATGTCCGGGGATTTCCAGTCAAGGCGTGCGCGGCTGGAAGAGCCAAGGCGACTCTGCCCTATACAAAAGAAAAAAAAAACTCGAGAACATAAACGAAAGCATTCAGAACGAGAAAACAGAAACAAAAAAACAGAAACAATATTAATGTAAAAATATGTATATATATATATATATATATATATATATATATAATTAATTAATTTATTCCGAAAGGAAGATGAAGGTAAAACAAAAATAGAGACTCGTGCTCCTCCGAAGTCGTTACATATATGCATATATAGAAGCTTTGATGTATAATAGCTTGGGGATCTATCTATTGTAGCACGTGCCCAGTTGCCCTTCTTCTACTGCTCCACTACATGGGCCAATACTGAGGCCCTCGGGGCCAGACATTCTCAGGCCTGCACTACCAAGACTTTTTATTTTCTAAACACTCCAAGAAACAGTGTCCGGACGCCGCGCACTCGGGCGGATGCCCCCTATGCCAAACTAGCAGATTGACAGCGGCGCTTATGGGTTTGGCAGCATTCATTTTTCTTTACTAGGGCGCGCCCCGTTTGTAAGGACGAGAACTCCGGTCGGTCCGTGGCCAGCGCGGTGCCCTTCTGCAGGCGCTTGACCAATCGCAGCAAGTTTCGGCTCCGAAGAATAAGGTGCGAATTTTTCCATCCTGATGAAAGGCCGCGCTACGCCTGGCTAAAACGCTACGCTCCTTTTCTTTTCTCAGATTGGTTCATTCTTCCTTCTCCTCCTCTCCACTAACAAAAAAAAAAAATGTTCAGACCAGCCACCAGAAACGTATGTGAACATACCCCAGCACTCGGAAACGAGCCAATTCAACCACAGTCTCCAATACCACATTGATTTCATTTGGTGATTCCTACTTCTTTAGTCATGCCTATATTGAGGGTAAAGGCTGATTCGTGTGCGGATTTGTCAGATCTCTGATTTTTGTCTAGACCCAGCTAGTCGTATAGATTCATTGGAAACAGTCCTCCAGAAACATGGTGCTCAATTTCCACTTTTGTGTTTGAGTTTGAGCGGCCCCCGGGTCTTCTCTAATGGTCATTCACCCCCTCCATATCCACCAGCTGACATACCAAAGATATCTATCAGGAAACGGAATACCCGAGTCCATGACTGAGTCTTTTGTGGCCAGCTTCCTATGGATGTTTGAGAGTTTAGCAAAGGCGTCCTAAAAAGAGGGATTCAGGAAAAAAAACACACACACACACACACTAGTCGTAGCCGGAGACCCATTGGAATAAGCGCATAATACTAACAAACACAGGTTCGTACTCTTGCTACCGCAGCCTCCCCCGAGGCCGTCTTGCCAAAGAAGTACGGTGGCAGATACACCGTGACTTTGATTCCGGGAGATGGTATCGGTAAGGAGATCACCGACTCTGTCAAGACTATCTTCAAGGACCAGCAGGTCCCCATCGACTGGGAGACTGTCGATGTCTCGGGTTTGAATGAAGACCCTCAGGGTGTCACCGAGGCTGTCAACTCGTTGAAGAGAAACAAGGTTGGCTTGAAGGGTATTTTGTACACACCCACCAACGCCCACGCTAAATCGTTGAACGTTGCCTTGAGAAAAGAATTGGACATCTATGCGTCCTTGGTATTGATCAAGAACATCCCAGGTGTCAAGTCCAGATTAGGCGGTATTGACTTTGCTTTGGTCAGAGAGAACACCGAGGGTGAGTACTCCGGCTTGGAGCACCAATCTTTCCCAGGTGTTGTTGAGTCTTTGAAGATCATGACCAGATTCAAGTCTGAGAGAATCGCCAAGTTTGCGTTTGACTTTGCCAAAAAGAACAACAGAAAGTTGGTCACTGCCATCCACAAGGCCAACATTATGAAGTTGGGTGATGGTTTGTTCAGAACCACCGTCAAGGACGTTGCTCAGGATTACCCAGGTATCGAGGTCAGTGACTTGATTGTTGACAACGCTTCCATGCAGGCCGTCGCCAAGCCAGAGCAGTTCGATGTTTTGGTGACCCCCAACTTGTACGGTTCCATTCTTTCCAACATTGGTGCGGCTTTGGTTGGTGGCCCCGGCTTGGTGCCAGGTGCTAACTTCGGTAGAGAGCACGCTGTGTTCGAGCCAGGTTGCAGACACGTTGGCTTGGACATTAAAGGCCAGAACACCGCCAACCCAACCGCCATGATCTTGTCTGCCTCTATGATGTTGAGACACTTGGGCTTGAACACTCATGCTGACAACATCTCCAAGGCTACATACGCTGTCATCGCCGACGGCAACGTCAGAACCAAAGACATTGGCGGTAGCTCCACTACCACTGAGTTCACCAACGCTATTTTGTCCAAATTAAACGCTTAAGCTTGACGGCAGATCCTATAATTACGCATGACATAAATAGCAATACATTCTGATATAAGTATAATCACATGTAAGAATCCCCGGTATTGTGATGTAAAAATACGCAGCATGAAAACTAATTAAGAAAAAAAAATTGATTTCGCCCAGGATCGAACTGGGGACGTTCTGCGTGTTAAGCAGATGCCATAACCAACTAGACCACGAAACCAATTGTTGAAGTCTTGGAGGCGTTAAAGAAATATACTCAATGTTGACTAAATATCAGAAATAGTGGGTGTTGTAAAAGTGATGTATTTGAAGTATCGATGGAAATTTTGAACCAAGCAAATACAATTGAAGTAATTAAGGTGGGGCTTGGCATTCATTTTGAAAATCTTTATGACGCGAAGCAGGATAACCGTGGTAATTTCCACACTCTTTCATATAAAGAGCTATAGTTTAGTTTCAATAATTATGCGAACCTTCGCTTTTCTCTTTGATATGAAAAGTGGGATTGGGATTAGATAAGGTTTCAGAATGAAAACGAAATAAGGGGTGAATGAAAGAATTAAGATGAATTAACAAAAAGAGTCGCGTTGGGAAGATACCCAGATACAATAAGAGAATCTTTGAACCACATCATCGGTTGTAATGAAACGTGGGTCAGATCTTATGGAATATATCACTTTTTACGTTCTGTGTATTGAATTACGTTGCGCGCCCGTATTTTGAAGGAGCTCAAGGTGCAGATCTGGCCCGGAGCACGCCTCTGGCATATTCCAACCAATGGCGCGGCCTTGAATGTCCCAGGCAAAATGAGAGTGCGCAATGTCACCAGGTTATTAATTTCGGACCGAGTCATTTGCGTACGTGCTGTTGCCAATGCTATTCAACAAGATACTCATTCTCGAGAAACCTTGAAAAAGGTGCATATGTATTGATCTTTTGTCTAAAGAAAGCCCTGAAAACACCGGCTTCTTACATGGTGAATACTCCACAGATCTTACAAGGGCAGTGAATCCAGTAGCGTCTTTTTTCTCTTTATATATTTTTTTTTCTTTTTTTTTTTTAAAAAAAAAAAAAAGTTTTTGGGACTGCTGCGATAACCAAAAATGGCCGACCCGGAGTCATGACTGCCACGACACGCAGGATTCGCTGTCGACGCCCAGTATATAATGCGCACGTCTCGCTGGGAATGGCGCTGGACTTTTTCCCGTTTGGTTTAACGGAATCCGTTCATTCCTTTGCTGTATTCAAAGGTCTCATAAATTAGGCCACTTTTCAAACCTTTCACACGCAGACTTTTCTCACTGCTAAATCCCTAAAGTTATCCATTTCTTTGTTTTTTTTTGTTAAAAAGAAGATCATCATGTGCGACGTTGTTTTGGGATCCCAATGGGGAGACGAAGGCAAGGGCAAGTTAGTTGACATTTTGTGCGAGGACATCGATGTCTGTGCACGCTGCCAAGGCGGCAACAACGCTGGACACACAATTGTTGTGGGCGACGTGAAGTACGACTTTCACATGCTTCCTTCCGGATTGGTCAACCCCAAGTGCTTAAACTTGGTTGGTTCAGGAGTTGTGATCCACGTGCCTTCGTTGTTCGAGGAGTTGGAGAACTTGGAGAAGAAGGGCTTATACTGCCGCGACCGCTTGTTTATTTCGTCGCGTGCTCATTTGGTGTTTGATTTTCACCAAAGAACTGATAAGTTGAAGGAGGCAGAGCTTTCGCAGAACAAGAAATCCATCGGCACCACCGGCAAGGGTATTGGTCCTACTTACTCCACAAAGGCCTCGAGATCCGGAATCCGTGTGCACCATTTGGTGTCAGAGGAACCCGAGTCGTGGGAAGAGTTCAAGCTCAGGTACGCGCGTCTTATAGAGTCGCGTTACAAGAGATATGGCGAGTTCGAATACGATACCGCGGCTGAGTTAGCGCAGTACGAGAAGTACCGCGAGCTTTTGCGCCCGTTCGTCGTGGACTCAGTCGACTTCATGCACAAGGCGATTGCGGCGAACAAGAAGATCTTGGTGGAGGGCGCTAACGCCTTGATGTTGGACTTGGATTTTGGCACGTACCCCTATGTGACTTCATCGGCAACCGGAATTGGCGGTGTTTTGACAGGCTTGGGTGTCCCGCCTAGAACCATCAAAAACGTGTACGGTGTTGTGAAAGCGTACACGACCCGTGTCGGCGAAGGTCCATTTCCTTCCGAGCAGTTGAACGCTAACGGCGAGACATTGCAGAACGTCGGCGCCGAGTACGGCGTTACCACCGGCAGAAAGCGCCGTTGCGGCTGGTTAGACTTGGTTGTGTTGAAGTACTCGAACGCTATCAACGGATACACGCACTTGAACATCACTAAGTTGGACGTATTGGACTCCTTCAAGGAGATCCAAGTCGCGGTTGGGTACCACTACAATGGTAAGAAATTGGCGTCCTTCCCCGAAGACTTGAACGTGTTGGCCAAGGTTGAGGTGGAGTACGTGACGTTGCCTGGCTGGGAGCAGGACATTTCCAAGATCACTGACTACGCTGCGTTGCCCGAGAACGCCAAGAAGTACTTGGATTACATTGAGAACTTCTTAAATGTTCCAGTGAAGTGGGTAGGCGTGGGCCCAGCGCGTGAGTCTATGTTGGTGAAGCAGTAAAGGGGTAAGTAAAGGGGTGTGTCAGAGAAAAACTGGCTTCGAGTGTAGGTCTAACCTACTTCCAGAACAGTAGTGTACTAATACAGAGAAATTAGAACCTTAATGCATGCGAATGTCTTCTGTGTGCTGTGCCGCAATTCAAGAAGAAGAAAGAATACTTGATATGTCAAAAACAAAAGAAAAAATATAAATCAGCTTGTGCAGCAAAAAATTATGTCTTTTTTCCTCTTGCTGGAATTGATTCGCACAGAACCAGACAACGTGGGCTAAGGTAATTAGCTATGTATTTATCCTGCATGTACCGCATGGCGATTATAATGTCTCATTATTGATCGAAAACTTCCTATTGCCACCACTTGGTACACAACAAGACTAAAACATTCAAAGCTTCTAGACGGGTACTATGGCGAGTGATTCTAGTGCTAACAGCAAAAGCCCAGGCGATGAAAAATGTGCAGTGGCCCAAAAGCTGCAGCCCATGGGCTCAATATGGCAGACGATCCTAGGAGTGGTTCTTGTCATCGCCAACATAGCCGTGCGCGGCTACTGTGGGCTTTACATGATCATTTCAGACTGTGATGAGACATTCAATTACTGGGAGCCGCTCAATTTGATCTTCCGTGGGTTCGGCAAGCAGACGTGGGAGTACTCGCCCGCGTATGCGATCCGGTCGTACGTGTATTTGATTCCGTATTACTTGCTTACACTGCCGATCCGAGACATCCAGAAGCTCGTGCAGGCGCAGTTACCACCATATTTCTTCTTCTATGCGATTCGTGTTGTTGGGTTGTGCGGCGCCACGGCGTTTGCCGAGTACAAGTTACACCGCTCTGTGAAGCGCAACTTCGGCGCTTATGTGGCGAACTGGTACCTTCTCTTTTCCACTTTTGCACCTGGAATGAGCCACGCGGGTACAGCACTTCTTCCATCGTCGTTCGCTATGACCTGGGTCACGTGGGGCATGTCGTCGGCGCTCTCTGCGGTGACATTGACCAATGATTTCACGATCGTGTGGCCATCGGTCCATGCTTTCTTTTGCTTTATGGTTGCGGGGCTTCTTGGCTGGCCATTTGCATTAGCATTGGCTGTGCCCTTTGGCGCGTTCACTGTCATGGCACGCTTCCAGACGGCGCCGCTTGTGAGAATCGTGCCTACGTGCTTTCTGATTTTTGTCGTGCTCTCGGCAGTGCTTATTGTGGTGGACTCATACTTCTACGCGCGCACAATGCTCTTTGTACCGTTGAATATTGTCTTGTATAACGTGTTTGCGCTCGAGGGTGAGGGCCCAGAGATTTTTGGCGTCGAGCCGTTCTCTTACTACGCCAAAAACTTGCTCTTAAACTTCAACGTGGTAGCCGTGCTTGGCTTTGCCGGCGTGGCGGTAAACACCGCGTGGGGCGAACAGAAGCTCAAGAGCACTGTGGGTGTCTCGTTGCCAATGGTGCTCTGGAGTGTGGTCTTTGCTCGCCAGCCCCATAAAGAGGAACGGTTCTTGTACCCAATGTACCCATTGATCTGCCTTTCTGCGGCGGTATTCACATCGACGCTCTTTAGGGCAGCCCGCCAACGGATTTGCACCAAGGGGATTCTCAGATTTATGCTGGTGTTAGCCATGGTGACATATGCGACGGTATCCGTGTTAAGAATCGTGAACCTAGTCGAAAACTATGGTGCACCGCTCTCCACAGCACATGCAATTTATGAGGATGCGCTACTGGATCCCAGCGAGGGCATCCAGAACGTGTGCGTGGGCCGCGAGTGGTATCACTTCCCGTCGTCGTTTTTTCTTCCTGACAACTACAGGTTGCGGTTCGTACACAGCGGCTTTGATGGGCTTTTGCCTGGAGACTTCCCAGAGACAGGCAGCTTGCGTGCTGCTGCCTCAGCGTATCCTGCGGGCATGAACGCCAAGAACCAGTTCTCACCCGATAAAGTTGTGTCGTTTCTGGAATGCGATTACTATCTCGATAACTCCTTACCCACCACCGCCGAAGAGACGCTGGTAATGGTTGCGTCGGACACGGGCCTTGTCGTGAACGAGAAATGGCACGTGCTTAGTTGCGAGAAACTCCTCCGGCCCGGAGGGAAGCACGAGGGCGTGGGCCGCATATTGTATGTGCCCAAGGCTGTGCGGGCGTTTGTGCCTTACGACGTCGAGCAGATGGACTACTGCGTGCTCAAAAGGCAGAGAGGCATGAAGAAGTAGCGAAAAAATGAATCAGAACTAGTGCCCGAGGGGGAAGAAACGTAGTAGAGCCCTGAGCCGGCCCGGTGCCCGGACGGGGAGAGAACAGAAGAGGTATCGGATGCGTGTATTCTACATATACCACAGTGAAGCTGGTGGGGAAGCCCACTGGACGGCACGGCGTATCTACTACAAGTCGTCGTCGAAGAATCTGTCAAGGGCCTCCTTGGACTGGCGGAACCCGTCTTGGGCCTTGGCCATGGCGTCTTCGATTAGACGGATCCAGTATGCATCAGAGTTTTTATCGTCGCAGGCGGCAGCAGCAACGGCAGAATTGCTTTTGTTGTGATTGTTGTTGTTGTGGTTGTTGTTGTTGTTGTTGTTGTTGACGTTGTCGTCGCCGTCATGTTTCTGGTTGTTCTGGACGTCGCCGACTGGCAACGAAACGTCGTCAAAATTGTGCTTGTGGCCATAGTTCTGAATGCGCTCGCACTGCTCTGCAATGATGGTCAAACCTAACGCGGCAGCGGAGCCCTTCAAGTAGTGGCCCAACGACAGCAACTTGTCTAGGTTTTCCTGCTGCACGTTCTCGCTGATTTCCTTGAACGTGTCCTCGAACTGGTCGACGAACGTCTGGAACAAGCTCTTAGAGAAGCCCTCTTCGTCTTCGTCCATGGCAATCAATTCCGAAAATACAGGCCAGTCCACGAGCCCGCTTTTCTGTAAGGTTTCACACTTGGCGTTGGACATGTGGGCTGTGAGTATTGTGTAGTGCTTTTGGCGCCGGGCTTTGGGGGCGAAAGGGTAGATGGAGATTCTCAGGAGGACGGGTGGAAGCTGAGGGGTCTCCAGCGATGTGTGGCTATGGTTGCTTCAATTGAGATCAGCGCACCGGTATAATTGGGCGGTCTTTGGTAGGGGTATGGAGGGGCCTAGGATAGCGTGCGAAAAATCCAGAGGGTGGGCGGCAGGGAAAGAGGGGACGAGAGCAGAAGCGCGTATGTGGAGTTGCGTTTGCCGAGTACGGGCGTGAGAGGGCAAACAATACAAGTTCGATGGAGGGTGCGTGAATGCTAGTACGGGGTGTTGTCGAAAAAGCGAAGATGAATTTCGCTCTGGCCCAGAGAGGGCAGGGCCTGGGGTCCAAAGAATGTGAGACGGCTGCGGTGTCTCACGTGAGCCCGTGGCGAGTCCCAGGCCTACTAGATACTGCCACCCACACCAGGCGCAGAGCCACTTTCAGGCCCAACGAATTAGCCTCGTGGGCCCAGCAGCTGTTTGCATTCCCCTACCCCCTATATTATTCCACTTTCTGACATCTAATTGCACTTTACTCCGCTCCGCATGGCCTCGTGCAGACTTTTGTCCTCTTTATTTTTATTTTTTTATTTTTTTATAATTTTTTTTATGGTTTTTTGGTTTTTTGTTTCTATTTTTTCGAAATTTGTTTTTTTTTTTTTGAAAAAAAAAAATTTTGATTACATGTTCCTGGTGCAATTGCGGGCGCCCGCCTGCATCACTAGGGGGGGTATGGGAGAGGGCCGTTTCGCCCAAGGGGGCCTTGTCCCCATCCGTCCATCTTTGTTTGCCGTGCCCCAGGGTGGACGGGACGGGAGTG
>JAKTYP010000089.1:0-89991 GCA_030561945.1 Metschnikowia krissii
TTTAATGGGGCCGGCGTATTTCGCAGCCGACATATCGGCAGGCTGAGGCACACTGTATCCTGCTTCGTAATTACCGGTGTCATCGCAAGAGTCAATGTGTGCTCTCGTATATCGGATCCCCGCGTATTTCCAAGCCGAACAACTTCAACCACTGTTAAGTGTGACCACTGACAATTCAAGCACGCTATCTTCTTGTTTCTCTTTTTTTTTTCTGTATTCTTTTCTTTTCTTTCTCCCCGGCATGCCTTTACTGTGGCCATGGCACCTTATCGGGTACTGGTGACCGCCAGTAAAGCATGCGCGCGCGGCTTCTTTAGAAGCCTCCTCGTCACAAGTCGTGGTTTATATTACCGGCCACGTTTTGCGGCCAGTCTACGTGTTGGCTTCCGTTATGCTTGGCTAAAGTATTACCAAAATACTGTACTTGCTTCGGTCTTTGTGATTGGGGCAAGACTGTGCTGCCATTCGGTTTTCAATCCTGCCAGGACTTTCATGTCGAGCAATGTGCAAGTGCTGGTTTGACCTTATTCTCGCTGATTACTCGGGTGTGCTTTTAGAAACAGTCACAAAAGTATTTGGGACATCCTGCCTTTTTTCTTCCCAACTTAATGTTCTCACAAGGCAGCAGCTGGGTGTGGTCGCGGTCGTTCGTTCGTGAAACAAACCTCTTTCGACTTTTGGGTCTTCTCAGCTCCCCCGTGCGGTCTTTATATTTCTCGTTTCCACGATTTTTTTTCTCATTTTTGCCTCTTGTTTGTCTGTTGTCTTTTTTTTTTGCTGAGTCGGTAGAACCATGCGTCGCGGTATTATTGGCCCCTGGACAAATGCTCTTTGTTCAGAACACACGACTGCGTTCCAAACGGGATTTGTTTTGCAGAATGGTGTGAAATACTCGCGCCTGTTCTCCGTAGTCGGGCCCTGTAATATATCTCCGAGAAAAAGATTACTCTCTTTGGATTGGATTCCGGGAAAGAATCCCAATATTTCACAGTGTGCCCTGCTTCGTCCCCCCGCACCCACAATCGACTTCACGCTCAAATACTCAAAACACTACTACGAAAACTTGTTTTGGAGCACATGGTGCCTGTCCAGTCATGTACTTTCGCCTACTTAGATAGTTTTCTATATGCAGATCGTCGTTCACTCGGGGTGGGGGTCTCTGAAGTATATGGCTGCTTGTTATCGCTGCACTCTGTGTTCAAAGCTCCTGCTTAGGCCTGAAAACCAGGCGGGATCTTTTCTTGTACTTTCAAATCTCACTAAACATGCAAACATCAACGAAGGTAATAGTCAACGTAAAAACTTAATGCTCCTAGGCAAGCTGTCTCCTTTGTGCTGGGGCGACTCAATTCCATGGCATCTCTTCTCGAATTTCATCACCATGTTGCCAAACCAACTCAAACTAATCAAATAACTATCAATAGGTTTCTACAATAATCCCTTATTTGAACATATTCATGCAACGTTTCAGCACCGGGGCATCTGCGTTCGGCTTCGAAAAAAAGATTTTTTTATTATTAAAAAGGCAGTTCTGCGAGACGTAAGATTTACCATAACCCGCGTTTGAGTCTCCTCAATGAGGATATCAACATCCCTCGGAGTTTCTGATTAATAACGTTTCGTTATCCGGAACATGTCCTGCGTGGAAACATGGGAGAGGCAACTATAACATTTCTTCGGTAGAAACTTTTTTGTTCTTGATATTCAGACTCTTCTAAATAACTATTCTATGGTCTTAATTCAGAAACAAGCTTTATTGGTATTTCACGAGTTAGTTGAACTTATTCACTGGCCTGTTGAAAATATTTTAAAGCAGTCCCTCACTCAATTATTTGTTCTCGATTTTTTTTGACTGAAAATCTGATATTGAAAGACTTGACACCAAGTGTGCTGTGTGTAAACAATTTTTTTGTCGTTGTGGTATGCTATAGTTTGTTTTTGTTTTTTTTTATATTTAACCCTGCAAACGATCACAGTTTACATGGGAAGTAGTAGTTAGAATGGCTGCGTATGCGTGTTGGCTGGTTTAACTGACGACTCTACAAGACTTTGATAGAGTAACATCATACGTCATGAATTGAAGTTTGTACAATTTTTATTCAGATATTTAAAATTTACGCGTGCAGTTGTTTTTTTCTTATTTTATCAAGATATTTTGCACACAGCGTCGTCTATTTACTTCTCTTGAAACACTTCCTTCAAGAAAGCCTCCTCCTCAGCAGTGTGCATGGACTTAGAACCAGCTGCAACAGATGCAGAAGGATCTCTTCCAGCATAACGCAATTGAAGGTTCTTGTAGTTTTCAGTCTCAGCCAATGTGGTGGCAATACGAGGCGCAACATATGCAAACGAACCCATGTTTAATGGCTCCTCTTGGCACCACACCAAGTCCTTAATATTAGGGTAGGTGTTCAATGCATCACGTATTTGAGCAAATGGGAATGGGTGCATTTGCTCGATTTTAATAAAAGCAGTAGACTTGTCATCAATTGTAGCACGCTTCTTGTGCAAAGCAGTAAAGACTTGACCACTGCAGAATACAACACGTTCGATGCCTGCCTTGTCATGAATAGATTTACCCAACTCAGAGTCCTCGATGATCCATTGGAACAGGGACTCACCGGTAAATTCACTCAATTCAGATCTCGCCAACGGGTGTCTCAACAACTGTTTAGAAAAGAAAAGTGCCAAAGGCTTTCTAAACTGTCTGTGCATTTGACGACGCAACAAGTGGAATAAGTTAGCTGGGGTGGTTGGGTAAGCAACCTGCATGTTGCAGTCTTGGTGTTGCCTCTCAAGCTTCTCAGGAGATGGGAAGAAACGTTGGTCTTCGTTGCACATTTGCAAGTATCTTTCAATTCTACCCGAAGAGTGCTCAGGTCCCTGTCCGTCATAACCGTGGGGCAAGGACAAAACCATACCAGATCTCTGCTTCCACTTAGACTCAGCACCAGAGATAAATTGATCAACGATAACCTGAGCGGTGTTAGCAAAGTCACCAAACTGGGCCTCCCATTGCACCAAGGCATCTGGAGAGAACAAAGAGTAACCATACTCGAAACCCATCACACCATATTCGGACAATGAGGAGTTTGAGATATCATACGCGCCTTGTTCTTCAGACAAGTGTTTCAATGGGGTATGAGTTTGTTCAGAATTTTGGTCGTGCAAAACAGAATGACGTTGAGAGAAAGTACCTCTTTCGACATCTTGACCCGAAACTCTGACATGGTAACCTTCCATTAAAAGAGAGCCAAAAGCCAAAGCCTCGCCAGTAGCCCAGTCAATGCCTTCGCCACTGTCAACAGTCTTCTTTCTGTTGTTCAAAATACGCTTCAAGTTTCTGTGAACCTCGAAACCCTTTGGTGCTTGCGAAATCTCAGTTCCGATCTTTTTCAAGATCTCAGAATCAACGGCAGTTGGAAGATGTGGCAAAACTTCGGTGGCTAACTCCTTAGGCGACTTGAAGTCTTCCCATGGGGTGGTCAACCACTCTCTAGATGTTGGTTCGTACTCCTTTGACTTCTTGAAAGAGTCTTCCAAAATGTTCCAAACCCACGATCTGTGCTCTTCTATGTCTTCCTTGGTAAAGCTGCCTTCTTCAATCAATTGCTTGTTATAGTACTCAAGAACGGACTTCTTTTCAGCAACCTTCTTGTACATCTCTGGTTGAGTGAAAGAGGGCTGGTCAGTTTCGTTGTGCCCATGCTTTCTGTAGCCAACTACATCAATAATAACATCTGAGTGGAAAGTAGCTCTCCAGTCTGCAGCCAAGTTGAAGAGGAAGCTAACAGCCTCAATATCATCGGCATTCACGTGGAAGATTGGTGCGTTGATAGACTTAGCAATGTCGGATGGATACAAAGTAGATCTGGCAGAGCGTGGGTCAGTAGTAAAACCGATCTGATTGTTGATGATGACGTGAACGGTACCACCAGTTGAGTACGCAGGCAAGTTGGCAAAACCCATGGTTTCGTAGACCACACCCTGAGCGGAGAAAGCAGCATCACCATGCAACAAAATTGGCATAGCTTTTTTGTACTCACCGATGTCATTCTTATACTGCTGAATGGCTCTGGTCTTACCCAAAACGACACCATCCTCAGCCTCCAAATGCGAAGGGTTAGCCACAAGAGATAAGTTAACGTGTTTACCCGAGGTAGTTGGTCTCTTGTAGTTCATACCCAAGTGGTACTTGACATCACCACTGCCCTCGTCGAATTCCTTAGATCCGGTGAACTCAGAGAAAATAGACTCGTTTGGTTTACGAACAACGTTAGACAACATGTTCAATCTTCCTCTGTGAGGCATACCAATAACGACGTCCTCAACACCGTTCTCCACCGAGGTGTCAATCAAGGCCTTCATACCAGGAATGATTGCCTCAGCACCCTCAAGACCGAAACGCTTGTCGTTAGGGAACTTGGTGGCCAAGAAAGATTCGAAGGAGCAAGACCAGATCAAGCGATCCAAGATCTGGCGTTTCTCGTCGACGGAGTACTTAAATGGCTCAGGAATCTCAATTCTTTGACGCAACCAGTCACATTGCTCCTTTGATGGAATGTGAATGTACTCAACACCGTAAGAGGAGCAGTACAATCTTTCGCAGGCGGCAATAATCTCCTTCAAGGACATGGACTTCTTGCCGTCCTTGACGAAGCGAGGCAAGATTCCAGGGCCAAGTGTGATCTGCTTGTCCATGTCGGCTTCTGTGAAGCCGTAGTGCTCCAAGGTCAATTCTGCAGGAACGTTGCCCAGGGTGCCGAAGCTGAGACCCAAGGGGTCAATCTTCGCCTTTTGGTGCCCGCGAACCTGGTACGCACGCACAAGAAGTTGCACCTTCAAGTGAGTCACAACATCCTCGCTGTGATGTTGGATGTCAGGGTTGAAGCCAACCACGGCACCGCCCGCAGGGACAGGGACGAGAGTAGGTGGCGCGGTAAAAGCCGCCGAAGGCGCAGCGCCACTATCCAAGTTCTTGAAGTAGGCGTTCCACGATACATGCACGCTATCAGGATCCTTGCGCCAAGCTTCGTACATTTCCTCGACGTAATTGCTGGAGTTCAGCTGAAGGAAGGTGTCCGTGGCCAAGAAGCGGGCTGAGGTCAAGCGCTGAGTGTGCGCCAACGCCAGCACCCTATGGACACGGGCACGGGGAATCGCTGTTCTGAATGCTCTAAGCATGACCCAAAACTATATGTCGGGAGTGGATTTAATAATATCCAGTTTCTGAGGAAGGAAGAAAACTGTGGAGTATTTTCCGTTGTGAGGAAGAGCCGGGGTAGATATTTTTTTCTGTGAGTCTGTTTTTTTCCTGCCCCGGGATTGGCGAGTCCCCGCGGCAATATAACTGACCGCGACATTTCTTTCCGGGGAGGTCCGGGTCACTGGTTGGGCACACACGTTGTCCGCAAAAAAAAATATATGGCTGTAGATTTCTAGCACATGTAAGATATTTATCTTGTTGTATCGATTCTCACCTGGAAATTCTGGGTAAATTTGCTGGTTTAGGATATGATGAGAGATACGGCACGCAACAAATGATTGCTGGTTCGTATGTGGTGCACGGGTCTTTCGCAGTCCGGCTCCGAGCCTTTGCCGATGCATCCCTGGAGCCCGTTGCTGTAAGCGGCTATTAAGGTCGGTTACTCCTGGGAGACACGTATGGCGGTCAACAGCATAACCTTATTTTTTCCTTTTTCCTTTTTTTTTCAGTCCTTATTTTTAGAAAGTTTCTCTGTTATCAAATTTAAGCGAAAATAGGCCAATGGCATAGTATAAATCTAGTATATCCCAGGCGTTGTGGGCCTGTATATTTGCAGTCACATTGTTGGTCTTTCTATCGAGTGAAAGAAAGAGATAAACATGATAACTTCAGGCTCCATGGATTTGTTTCAACAAGACAGTCCTCAAGTGTCTGAAAATTTAGCACCTTTAAAGTAAGAGCGGAAAAAAATGCAAACGTTGGTTGGAAAAACGATTTGTTCACGGTTGTCTTTTTCCCAGATTCTTCCTCTTCATTTCTCGATTTGACAGATGCCGATCCATGCGTGTCGCGTCAGTGCATCTCTAAAGGAGCATAAGCACGTGACGACTTCCCCACAAGTCATGAACGTGGGGTGTTCATGTACTGAATTTGCTCATTTCAAGCTTATTGCCAGCATCCATCTACCTAAATTAAAGTTCCCCGACTACAGCTAGAGGCTTGTACATTCGCATTTGAGGAGACAAAGCTAATGGATTGTATTATGTGCTTTATCGAGATTAAACTTGGTGGGATGTAATATCGATTACGGTGCGGTGTCCTGGTGATTTTGTTTTTCATGGCAAAGTCCTTCGGGTCAGAGAAAATCCCCATTTATTCCTCGCTCTGGTTCTTATTGAAGCATGGCAAAAAGTAGTGGCACTTTCCGTCTGGTGTTTTGAGGTTTCTTAAAAAGGTCCGTGTACCCATATATACAGCTTCAGAGTATAGTGCCTATTCAGCATGTCCTGATTGGAGCAAAAGCCTTGTGGCTCGGTTTTAATTGAAAAGTTTTTTTTGAACCAGGAGATCTGCTCGTTTCTGTATCTTTTGCATAATATAAACTCAGTATATACGGACACCGTCATCGTGGAAATTTTCTGTAATCAGTGAGCCCTCTTAAATAGATTACAGGTTATCTGAAGGCATTTTGACGGGTTAAAAAAAATAGCATGCACAGGCTGGAAGTCGATAGTTTCTGATCGTCACTGTGATCTTATGATGCTAATAAAAGAGATTTTTTTGGCAAAATGACTTTGAGATTGTATTATTGCTAAGTTTGAAACAATAATTTCTACAGGGAAAGACTAACATTTCTTCTTGAAGGTTAAATATCTTGAAGGTACTAGCTCGTTTCTTAGTTGCGCTTAATGTATGACACATCCATCTCATTGCTTGAGATACAACTGGATGAGACAGTTTATTATCCACTTTTATTTTGTTTTCTGAAGTTAGTGGCTACAATGAAATATTACTTGGGTATTTGCCTTTCCCTTAATATGGATTAAAGTGAGACTGTCGGAAGACCGTATCCAATTGAAAAAAATGTTGCGATGGAATTACAATTTCAAATTAGAATCCCGTCTGTGTCTAAAAATGCTTTTCAAATTTGGAGTCCAGACGAAGCGCCCAATACAATAGTTAAGATATTGCACAGTTCAAAGCAAACCTTTGATGCTGTCGTATGCATGAAGCCTGAGGGTATGTAACATCATACTTATGGTAAGTTAGATGCCATCGCATGCGTGCAAGCAATCCCCCCTTGCGCATTTGATGGCTTGAAAATTTCAGAATATGTTTCCCTGTCTGCTGAATGAATGACCCCATCTTTCGAAAGGTATTTCAATAGGTGCACAGACTATCATCCATAACGACTTGCAAATTGATCATTTTATCGGTATCTCATATAAACACAACAAATCGTGTGAAGAGAAGGCTTCCTCTGATTTGAGGTGTGGTGTAACAAAATTCAGCCGGAGCCGCCAGATTAATGGAACGGCAGGATTTACATGTACACTTAGACTCGGCGCCAAGCTGCATGTCTATCGTAAGCAAAAGCTACAGCCTTGCATTGTTTTACGGTTTAATGGGCCGAGGCTGCGTTACCAACAAAACTCAACATCTGAGACTTTCATAATTCTCTATGTGCTATGTACATGGAATCAAAGGAATTCCTGAGTCTTTCTTCTAAAAGCGTTACAGTCTCTCAACCATTGCTTGTAGTTGTCCAAGGAGTAGATTCTCTCCCCGTAATAATCAGGAACTGGGTTGGAAAAAGACTGTGACGAGGGATCCACTCTATTTCTCTGGATTCTTTGCAAGAAGTTCTGCTCCTTGACCATGAACTCGGGTAACTTCTTGCTGTTTTTCAAGTTAAAAACTCGAACTCCAATAGAGGGCCCCACGAGAAAGCCGGCCACGCCACCAAGGATAACCACTCCGCCCATCACCATGAATGGATCAATTCCAAAAATCGGCTTCTCGACATCAATCTCAACATTTCCCAAATAAGTCAAGGTGGCAAAAGCGCCTGCAACGCTGGTCAACGAAGAGGCCACAACGTTTATGCCCTTGCTTTCTTTACGTAACTTGAAGAAGTCTACCCAGTTCATATTATGAGCATTACCCGTGGAGTTCAAGCGTATGGAGCTCCTGAGTGGGTTTCTCAGCGCAAGTCTGCCGTAAATTCCAATAGCTTTAAACATCAGTATGTGAATATGTGTGATAAATATGTTTGCAAATCAAAAATACGTAATGGCGTGAGCTCGAGCATTGGAAAAGACTCGGTCTAAGTTTGTGGATCACGTGATGCGCTGGGTTGGGGACTCGCTACGGTTGCTCTCTTGAATTACTCGCTATGGAACCGTTGGCAAGGAAAAAGTATAAATAAATATACTTATTAGCGGATGTAAAATCTTAAATTTTGGGGGTAGGAAATTTAATTGAGTGGTGTAGCAAAACATTCTGAACGAAGGGCATTCCAGAATCAACAAAAAGCATATGTCATTACCAACCAAGAACCAATAAGGGTAGAACATTTTTTTCAACAGAATTTAAATTTTTCATATAAACCTTTCTTTTTTGCATTGATTTTTGACAACTAGGTTGCCGTTAAAAGCTTTTTTCAGACAGTGCAATTCAATCAGTTCGGAGCATTGGCCTCTAATTTTATTTTCAAAACATGCCCCGGCTTCTTGCTTTAAATGAAAACTCGCTCAATGTCTATTATTATCATGTATCAATAAAGGTATAAAAACGAGTGACGAGATTCAGGTCACCCATGCGTCAAAAAGTTTCATTGGACACTCTAACTGTATGCTCAAAATAATACAAGACGCAATCATTCCCCAAACATTCACACACGTCCAAGAAGGTAATTTATTACATGTAAAGTACCTCTTTGAACAAAATGAATCTGATCATTGAAGCGCGCGCGCTTAATCGCGAAGAGCATTAACGCTTAATACCGAGTTATATAGAGAACGCGAGCGGCGAACGCCCCCGCCCCTCCTTCATCATCAAATTGAAAACCAAATATAAAACCAAAACCAAAACCAATACTTCACACACATGAATTCTTGAAAGTTTCATTGGTATTGGGTCCATAGAGATAATTTCGAAAATCCTCCACATCATCTACTGTCCCAACCATTTGGCACTAGTTTCACGCGCGGCCCAATGTCGCACGCGCGCCAAAACAAAAGTGTGAGAAATGTCGTGTTGACCTCAGAACGCGGACTCGCCATAAAATAAAGACCCACAAAATTTCGTCCGTACCTTCGATAAGCAAACCAGCCAAAAAAAAAACACGCTGCTTCGGATTTGACTTGGCGAGCTCCCAAAAAATATTTAACGCAGGTGAAAAAAATTACACCGCAACTTTCGACTTTAGCCGCTGAATCCTGCGTCTCGACTTGTAAAAAAAATAAGTATACCGCCAGGTAGTCACTCTCGGTCAGGCTTTTCTCATCTCCACGAGCCGTTCTATTTCCGCTCTTCGGCAAAATCCTTCTCTGATCGGCTTATACGGTTCAGGGCACATTTTCTGCAAACAATTCTTTGATCCTTTTTTGTCCCTCTCACAGATATCTGATTGTTATTCGATTGTTTACTTTTTGGATACATCAACCACCCGCTGAGTCTGCAGAATACGATCGCCAATTACGCCGTCGCCTGACCCGAATACAGGACAGATCAAGGCCAAGACTGTTTACTCGCACATTCCCGCCCAACTATTCGCAAGCAAATCCGCATTCTTCAATTCTATGAACGGTGTGGCTATGTACTCTGAACCAAACGGCTTTGGTATCTCGGACCCCAGCAATGGTACCCCCGGAAATGGCTTCACTGCGCTGCTGGCACATGTACCGCTGGCATCTGTGCCAGATTTCCCTGAAATCCTGGCACCACAAACGAAACGTGAACTTGACGACCTCGTGTTGCGCTACCAGCACTTGCTCCGCTCCACCAAAGATGCTCGTGACAGCCACGACGCATACGCACGGCTTGGCAGTGTCAGCGATATCCCTGGCCGCTCGGCTGAGTTTGTTGACACGTACTTGCCTGAAAAACAAGCCTTGGAAAAAGTGTTGGCGGGAGCCAGCAAGAAGTACGAGGAATACATCGCCGAGGAAGATGCGCTTTACGCGAACATTCTCAGCGCCTTGAACGCAGCCGATGGCAGTGGTTTTGATGTGGCGCTTTTCGAAAAGCAGATAGTCGGCTTACAGTTGTTGTCGCGGGACATTGACTTGCCGGAGACTTTGCAAGTTGACTATGGACTGATCTATCACAAGACGCACGGCACAAACGCCGCGTCGCATGCTGCTGTCGTGGACCGCATCATCGCGGAATACTTTCCGGCAAAATCCGCCGCTGACTTCCTCGCAAGAGCCCGCTCCGTGGGCATCGACTCGCCCAAGACTACGCTGTCTACCGCTCCACTCTCGGCATCTTTGGGTAATTACTACACTGAACAGATAATCTCTGGTAAAATTTCTGCGCGAATCCAGGAGTTGGAGAATGTGCCTGCCAATCAAGGCACATTCGACTTCAACGCGTTGGCTGGCTCCTCCTTGGCAAGCGACCACAAAATCAACACACTAATAGAGTTGAAGTCGCTCCAAGTACTCGCGTTCCAAAAGCATTTGAAAAATAACTTTATTCGTAAAGTGGCTCTTTCGGCACAATACGAGCTGAGCGAGTTAAGCTCGAACCCATTGTCTTTGCAGGGCAGACGTGGCTTGTATATTAGAGATAAGGTTGAGCAACCTCAGCCTCATCTCCTAGCCCAGCAGTTGGAAGACAAGTTCAAATTAGAGGCAGAAGCTCAGAAACACATATTGCATGTGAAGAAAATTGAACTTATTTTAGAAAACTCGAGGAAATTTCTGGATGCTAAACTGGCTCGTCTTAACAAACGTATTGCGTTGTCTAAGTTTGTGAACAACTTCCATGTAACAACAGAAAAGGAAGAATCAAAGAAGTTGGAAAAGACGGCAAAGCAGCGTTTGCAGGCGTTGAAAGCCAATGACGAAGAAGCTTACATCAAATTGTTAGATCAGACAAAAGATCACAGAATCACACATTTGTTGAAGCAGACCAACACTTATCTCGACTCGTTGTCGAAGGCTATGAGAGTGCAGCAGGCCGAGCAAGATGAATTTCCTACTGAAGAACCTGAAGATACTGCAGACGAACTCAGGGAAAAAATTGACTACTACCAAGTGGCCCACAGGGTCAAAGAAGAAATTACAGAACAACCAAACATTTTGGTTGGTGGTCAGTTGAAGGAGTACCAGATCAAGGGTTTACAGTGGATGGTATCGTTGTACAATAACAAGTTGAATGGAATCTTAGCAGATGAGATGGGCTTGGGTAAAACGATTCAATCTATTTCTTTGGTGACTCATTTGATTGAAAAAAAGGGTGAGGATAAATTCTTAGTCATCGTGCCTTTGTCCACAATTACCAATTGGACAATCGAGTTCGAGAAATGGGCCCCGTCGGTGAAAATTGTTGTTTACAAAGGTTCGCCTCAACAGCGTAAAGACTTGCTGTATGAGGTCAGAACAGGTAATTTTCAAGTACTCTTGACCACTTACGAATATGTCATCAGAGAGAGGCCTTTGCTAGCTAGATTCCATTGGTCTCATATGATTATTGATGAGGGCCACAGAATGAAGAATGCAAACTCTAAGTTGTCCATCACTTTAAAGCAATACTACAAGACCAAAAATCGTTTGATCTTGACAGGTACGCCTTTACAAAATAATTTGCCAGAATTGTGGGCTTTGTTGAATTTCGTTCTCCCAAAAATTTTCAATTCCGTCAAGTCTTTTGACGAGTGGTTTAATACGCCTTTCGCTAATACTGGCTCCCAGGAGAAGATCGAATTGACTGAAGAAGAGAGTTTATTGGTTATTAGAAGATTACACAAGGTTCTTAGACCGTTTTTGTTAAGAAGATTGAAAAAGGATGTCGAAAAGGACTTGCCCGACAAAGTTGAAAAGGTTTTGAAATGTAACTTGTCTGGCTTACAGCATGTTATGTATCAGCAAATGATCAAGCATAATGCGTTGTTCCTTGGCTCCCAAACAACCGGTACCAATAACAAATCAGGAATCAGGGGTTTGAACAACAAGATTATGCAATTGCGAAAAATTTGTAACCATCCCTTCGTTTTTGACGAAGTTGAAGATGTTATGAATGAGTCTCGGCTTTCAAATGACTTTCTTTGGAGAACGTCTGGTAAGTTTGAGTTGTTGGACAGAATTTTGCCCAAGTTTAAAGCAAGTGGTCATAGGGTATTAATTTTCTTTCAAATGACCTCGGTAATGAATATTTTTGAGGATTTTTTGAGGCTCAGAGACATGAAATACATGAGATTAGATGGCCTGACAAAAGCTGAGGATAGACAAGACATGTTAAAAAGTTTTAATCATCCTGAGTCTGAGTACTTTTGCTTCTTGTTATCGACAAGAGCAGGTGGCTTGGGTTTGAATTTACAGAGTGCTGATACGGTTATCATCTTTGATACCGATTGGAATCCGCACCAGGATTTACAGGCTCAAGATAGAGCGCACAGAATTGGACAAAAACATGAAGTTAGGATTTTACGTTTGATCACGAACGACTCTGTGGAAGAGGTTATTTTGGAAAGAGCGCACCAGAAGCTAGATATTGATGGAAAAGTCATTCAAGCTGGTAAGTTCGACAACAAATCCACTGCCGAGGAGCAAGAAGAGTTCTTAAAGAGATTGTTAGATGCTGAACAAGGAGATAAAGAAAACGAAGAGAACCAAGCATTGGACGACGATGAGCTCAACGATATTTTGGCTCGTTCTGAAGAAGAAAAGCGACTCTTCACAGAGATGGACACCCAAAGGATTATAGAAGAAAAAGTTCTGGCGAGACAAGGAGGTTATGTGAACCGGTTGATTACAAAGGACGAATTGCCTGAGGTTTTTACTGAAGACATTTCCCATCACTTTATCAAAGATACAAAGGAGTTAGGAAGAATGAGAGACAAGAAAAGTGTTAAGTATGATGACGGTTTGACTGAAGAACAATGGCTTATGGCTATGGATGATGATAATGATACTGTTGAGGATGCCATTCGTCGTAAAGAAGAAAAACGAGCTAGAAGAAAGAGAAAAGGTGAATCTGATAGTGACTCTGAAGACGAGCAACAACCGCCTAAAAGACGTGGCAGGCCGCCCAAGAAGCGGGAAGATGAAGATGATGCTGTTGATGGTGATGGTGATGCAGATGGGGTACCAAATGACCCTATGATTGAAAAGGGGTTGGAAATCTTAGATGGAATCCTAGAGCTTCGGGCTGAAAGTGACGGGCACAACATCTCTGACATTTTCTTGAAGTTACCATCCAGAAAGTTGTACCCTGACTACTTTCTTGTGATCCAAAAGCCAATTTCCCTCAACCAAATCCGTAAGCAACTTAAACAAGAAAAGTTTGAGACCTTTGATGACTTCTTGAGTCAAATCAAATTGATGTGCTCGAATGCTAAGACATACAATGAGGAGGGTTCATGGGTGTATGAAGATGCCACGGTCATTGAAAACTTCATTGATGCGTACAAATAAGAAATACTCATTGTTTTTCGAAACCGTAAAAAATTTGACAATCCAAAATCAGCGAGAGGTGTGTTTCAACGGAGGCCTTCGTCGTATAAGTGTTATGACATTCGTTCTGGCTCCTTCCCAGGAAGATAATCCCGATAAACAGAGCACCAAAGATGTGATGTGAGAAACTACAAAGTGTACTATATAGATTGAAGAGAAGGGAATCGATAAGATGGCCGGCTCTGCCTAATTGCCACATGTTGCTCAACTACTTTTTAGCATGTATCATCAGTGATTAGGTCCAGATCTTCTGTCACGTCCGATGTCCCACGTACCAACACACGTCAATTTCTAGAGTGGTAAACAGGTAATAAAAATACCCACGTCGCCCTGATTTAATTTTCTTCTAGGGATCCTTCTAGTATTGCATCAGCTCCGGAACCACGCGAATTCAAGAGTAATAAATAGACAATCAAAACACCGTTCTAATAATGGCACAACTGCCAAACCATGTAACCATGTTAGTAATCGCGAACAGTAATCGCGTAGGACATAAGAATACATAATAATTTGCTAACTTCATCCGGAGATCTTTTTAGAAGTTGGAAGACTTCGGAGTTGCATCCCTACAATACATGTGGGAGCTCATTAAAAATGGCCAACCTATGTTCTGGCATTCCAACACATATATATATATATGTGTGTGTGTGGGTACCAAACACAAACATCGTGCCAAAACTATCAGATACATATTTTGGTAAAGAATCAGGGTTACGTATTGAATTTCAAAACCAATACAACGATAATCACGTTATTGAATCAATACCGCCAAGCCGTAACCCCAGTTCCCTCAAGTCACCACCATCTAGTTATTAACCCTAAACCAAACTTGAGGTAGAAAAAAACAGTCACGCGCGCCATCCAAAATTGCCCATATTACTCACGTGCCAATTGTAAGAGAGAACACTAGGCCATCTCCGCGCACTAATATGCAAGATCATGAAAATTTCTCGCATCACTTTATAAGCACACCCATTCCTCAACCATCAAATTGTTTTTCTCTATTCTATTAAGCCGCAATGAAGTACATTCAAACTGAACAAATCTTGGAAGTCCCAGAGGGTGTTACCGTCAACATCAACGCCAGATCCATCAAGGTCACTGGCCCAAGAGGTGAGTTGACTAAGGACTTGAAGCACATTGACATTACCTTTGCCAAGGTTTCCGACAAGGCTATTAAGATCATTGTCCACAATGGTGACAGAAAGCACGTTGCTGCCTTGAGAACGGTCAAGTCCTTGATTGCTAACATGATCACTGGTGTCACCAAAGGCTACAAGTATAAGATGAGATACGTGTACGCCCATTTCCCAATTAACGTCAACGTTGTCGACGTTGACGGTCAATCTTACGTTGAGATTAGAAACTTCTTGGGTGAGAAGCGTGTCAGACAAATCAAGATCTTTGAGGGTGTCACCGTCCAGCAGTCCGAGACCCAGAAGGACGAGTTGATTTTGTCCGGTAACTCTTTGGAGTCTGTCTCCCAGAACGCTGCCGACATCCAGCAAGTCTGCAGAGTCAGAAACAAGGATATCCGTAAGTTCTTGGATGGTATCTACGTCTCTGAGCGCGGATTGATTGACGCTGAGGCTTAAAGGATCTGAAGGCTTTGCGAATGCCGCTTCCTCTGGATACACGGCCTAATACATTTTCTTCCTTTACATTTTTTCGGGGTTCCTTGCTGGTATATAAAAATACGGCTTTTTTACGGTTTTACCTTGGTCTCCGTGGATACGTTATAGTGCTCAATACAATAAAAGAGCCACCGACGATCTACTGTAGAATGAGACTTGAGGTTATCACTAGTGCTTCTGCTCCCTGTGGAGGTACGCAAATTGTTTGCTTTATCGTATCCTGTGATGCTGGTGGTTCAAACCTTTGGTGATGATTTCAAGTTTCGATAATTTTCTTAAGCGTTTACTTTTTTCCCTCTTCCACTGTCTGTCAAGCTTGGTGTGCGGATGCAGGTGCATCCCCATATTAAACAGGATAAGGTAGGGGAAGAGGAAAAGGCCCAGTAGCCCAAATGGGCTAGTCACGTGTTCAAAATGGTGAAATTTCTTGACACGTGATGTGTGCCGATAATGGATTTTGTTAATTCATTCAAATTTGTTTTAAAGAACCACAACCCATCCATCATCATGAGTCTGCGAATCAAAGTTGCATTTTTAGGTCCAGAGGGAACGTACACGCATCAGGTAAGTAAGGTGAAAACGGCCAAGGCCAAATATATGATCCATTCTTCAGTTACTAACCTCCAGGCCCTCATCCAGCAGTTCGGCAATGACCCCGGACTGGTCCAAATCTTCCCACAGACCTCCATCAATGCCTGTTTTGATCAGATAAATGCCAGGCATGTAGACTACGCTGTTGTCCCACTCGAAAACTCGACTAACGGGCAAGTTGTCTTCACATACGATTTGCTAAGAGACTGGTTCATCTCTGACTATATCCAGAGGGCCCCCGATTTTTCCGTTGTGGCAGAGCAGTTTGTGGCCATACACCATTACCTTTTTTCGAGAGCAAAAAACTTATCACAGGTCGAAACGCTATATTCCCACCCACAGGTATGGGGCCAAGTGAGCGAGTTTCTCCAGACCGAAAAGTTCAACGGCAAGTGCCACCGGATAGACACCTCCTCCACGGCGCAGGCGGCCGAGAAAGTCTTTGAGGATGACACTCACACTTCTGCTTGCATCAGCTCGGAAATGAGCGGGAGGCTATATGGCTTGCCCGCAAAAAAGGCTGAGATCGAGGATATAAAGGGCAACACCACCCGGTTCTTGGTGCTTGGTTACGGCGATATGCTCCATGGCGAAGCGCCTACAATTCGAGAGACCAGTGAGAAAGCGGAATTCTCAAGTGTGAAGGAACACTGTATCACGTCCCTCATGTTCATGTTGAATGACAACGATGCCGGGGCGCTCTGCGAGGCGTTAAACGCATTCAAGATCCACAAGGTGAACCTTACTTCGATAGCGTCGCGGCCGTCAAAAGTGGCCGCCTGGGAGTATGTATTTTTTGTCGAGGCGGAAGGGCACATGAGCACGCCGGAGTTGAAGAGCAGCGTGGAGCACTTGCATGAGCATTGTCAAAAAGTGGTTCTTTTGGGACTGTTTGCGAGATCGTGGAGGTACAAGAAACAATAGGCGTCTGCTTTTCGAGGAGTGTTGCATGCGGACAGCACCCCATGCCAAATTTTCGCGGAAGTATGCTGCCGAAGCTGTGGATGACTTCAAGTGCTTGTTTGCGGTATATCATGTAGGTGGTGATTGGGCCCTGAACGGTCTTGGAGCCAACATTTGGCATAGCTGTGTGGTGACCTGATGCACGATCCCCAGGGGATACAGCAGTCAGCACTGTCAAAGGCTCTCTATAAAATGTCTCTTAATTTGGCTTGGCCGTGAAGATATTGAATTTTTTGGCAGAGTTCAGCATATTGTTCTCCGGGCCGTAGCCAGTCGATCCATGGCATCAGATCCACGAGTCTCAAAAAACCAAGAGATCACACGAGGACATCCCGGTAGAAATAAACGATTCATCCCATGTAGCCCGCCCACCCCCTCTGCCTTTGGGGTCTTCGGCGGAAGGTCGCAGCAGGCCAGATTTAGTATCAGTACTTAGAAAACGTCACTGCAGTCGCAAAAACAAAAAGAATATCAATTACCCGTATAAAACACCCTGGGGCCATTGCGGCGGGCCCCGACAAAAGATTCTACGCGCCAAACTTCTGGTACGTCCAGTCCTTGTTATCCAAAGGGCACACCGGCCTCGACTTGAGCCATCTCTGAATGCAGTGCAGGTGGAAGGCGTGGTTACAAGTTCCCCACGCCGCTATACACTGGTCGGACGAGTTGTTGATGCTGTTGGGCTCACATTCGATACAGGGCTCCATCAAATGGTTGCGGCAAATGGCGCACGTGTCCACCACGATGTCCCACGACCAGAACGCCACGGCTGTCCACTTTTTCACCTCGAACCGCTGTTTTTGTTTAGTAGCCACTGGTGCTGTTGCCGCAGCTTCCTCTGCACCGTCGGCAGCAGCATTCGTCTGTACATCTGCCGGCTCCATTGGGTGGTCGTGGTCCAAACCAAGGCCTGGTTGTTCGGGCCCATCAATCTCGATGCGATCTTCGTCGTTCATCTTACAGTGTACAATATAATAGAAGAATCTGGTCTATGCGCAACTGTTGGTGGGGTCTCCGTGTGTCGAACGTGGGCACCAGTAATATGACCGCTGGGGTTGTGGTTGCGAAGCGTACTTACTAAACAAGGTCGCGCGGTCTTGCAAGCGCAACTATGTGACTGCATGCGATGTGACTGCCTCGAGGTGATGGGGCCGAAATGACAATCCATTAAAAGTATACGGGGACCCGGTGAATGGAAAATTCGAGATTTGCTTTGATAAAAAGCTTAAAAAAATGAGTGTCATTGGTTGCGGTTGAGTTCAGCTAATTGTATGTTTCTATATTTCTATTTGCAAATTCATTTTCTTACTTATAAATTAAGTTGGTATACTTTATTCCTTTATGTGCGTAAGAGTTCAAAAATATAAAAGCATATTACGTGGAGAAGGTTATTTGTAATATAATATGTCGAGGTAATAATAAAGTGCCTCTAGAAAAAACATATTCTAAGTGTCAAACATAATGTTTTGATGAAGAATCCCTTTTTCTGTTTGATATTACTTTCTTCCTTTTTTATTGGTTCCAGGGGGCTGATCAGAATCAGAATACTGATGAGGCCAGTTTTAATTTTAAACAATCAAACCAATCTAAACTCTTTTCGAATGCCACCGAAGATTACAAATTAAGTAAGTCACACATAAACACATATATCTACTAATAAATGGAATATAATTTTAGCAGTGTTGTTCTATATATGGAAAAGAAATTCGTTTTTTTTTTTTGCTTTAACTCGCGTCAGCTCACCATTTTATGTTAATATTATATTCGGAATGATGGCGGAAATCTACGCTTACTCACTATGGCTGATCCATGAATGGTGCTACATTGTTGCAGATGCAATTACTATACGTGACGGGTCAACGGGAGACTGCTTTTAGGGAACTGCAAATTGATCGCTTTTAACCATTTTCACAACTAGAGGCCCTTCGGTGAACCCCATGATACTTAGACGGACAGTGTAAACTGAGTCCCAATTTAGCGAATTCCAGGTTTGTTCATCATATCAGACCCATCGAAATACCAAGGACTTGTATGGCTATCCGTAGTGGCGTGTGGATCTTCAAGTGGATCCCCCCCAAAGTTATTTCTTCGGGGCTTTGCTTATTGCCTATCGCCCATGAGGCTGAGGCACGGGTGCACACCACACTACGCTCTCAAAATCGCTCACACCACCTTATTTCCCAGACTAGCATCTCCACCATGTCGGAGGATCTCATAACGTCTCTATATCCACCTCCACCACCATATTATAAATACTTCACGCCCGAGAATTTGGCTCAATATGAGGAATGGAAAGCTGCCGGCAAAGACACCCCGTTTCCAGGTGCACTACGGCTACAAGTGCCTCCCGAAGTGCCATCAGCAGACCAGTATAGGGGTTACGGTAGTGTATGGTCGCTCGAGAATAAGCTCCCGTCATTGAAGGATCTGGGCTGGCGCCAGCTATATCGAGATGAGGACGAGACTATTACGCTGAAGACCAAGATAGAGGAGCTCCATAAACTCTTGGACTCGCTTTTACTCAACTTCTTTGAGCTCGTGTCATCCGTGTCCGTGGAGCCCGCAAAATTCCACGTGAAGATTGAGCATCTTAAGCTTATTTTGATCAACATGAATCATCTTCTCAACACCTATAGACCACATCAGACGCGTGAAAGCTTAATCATGCTTTTACAGGGTGAGATCGACAAAAAGAAGACGGAAATATCTGAGATGGATAAGGTCATGAATGAGGTCAAACAGAGAATCACAGACTTGGTGCTGCAGAAACCAGTTGCTGTAGTCAGTGAAGAACCGACCCGGTATGAACCAGTAAGTGCATTTGATTCCGAGCGGGAGAAAAAACTTGATATTTTGGTGAAGCTTTTGGCCCAAAGCCAGAAAAGTTAGAGACTAAGGATGGCAATAATGAAAAGCTTCATGACTTTCAAATTCTGCCTGTAACACATATAGATGACAGTTTGCAAACACGCCAAGAACAGGTATTCTTTGAACAAAATGTGTTCTACTGATCCGTTTTTTATTCATAATCTAAGATGTAGATAGCATGTTAATTAGAGACCTGCACCAGCACTCAGTCGAAACTCTTAAAAATTGATATAGTCACATTATGTACATTACAATGGCATCGCAAGAAGAAGATGTAGATAATCAAAGCCGGTCCATATCTCGTCTGTTCATTGACGGAGTAAGTCACCACTAAGAAGGGGGAGAACCAGTGTACAATGCAAGCAGGTCACGTCAGACCTGTCCGTTTTAGATATTTCTGACGTACAAGAGGCGTGTTTTGAAGGAGGATGCTAGAGGAGTGTGAATAGATATGAGCACACGCAGCTGCCAGAAGCAGGTCTTTAAAAGTGGCTAACTGAGGAAAGGAGCCTTCTAGATAAGGTCTAAGAGGTTATCGGCGCCCGACGCTGGGGCGCCAGTGGGCTTTGCCGGGCGAGCTTCATTTGTATTGGGCTTTGACACGAGATCGAAAAGACCCATGATATCAGTACCTCCACCCAGTCCTCCCGCTGGAGCCGCAGCAAACAAGTCAGCTAACTCGTCTATCGCAGACGCCCGCCTCCCAGTATCACCACCGTCTGTGCCGTTGTCATCATCGAAATCAAGCAAGTTCTCGTTGCGCGCGTTACTCGCGATCTCGCTGTGTGCCAACGCGGCCAAGTCGCCAATGTCGGCGGTGCGAGAGCCGCGTTCCGAAGGCTGCTTGACCTTTTCGAAGGCGTCGGGGTCGATGAAAGTGGCCGCGGGCTTGTGGAATACAGACGCCAACGTTCCCAACTCGCGAACAAGGGCGTCCAACACAGCGGGGTTGAAGGAGGCTACGACACTTTTGATGGGCGGGAGCGGCGCAGCGGCAATGTGGGCCTGTGTGGCATCGTCTGCGGATGACAACAAGCGCCAGTAGATGTACGCACGGTCGCGCACATCTGCGACGTCGCAGTCGCGCGTGGCAGTTTCCAAGACCGACTGCAAAAGGGCGGCTGCGGCTGCGGATGGCACGGCAAGGCTTACCTTCACGACGGTGGTGAGCAACGCGAGTTGGAACAGGGACTCGTGGGAGAGGAAGGAGTCAACCATGGGACGCAAATGGCCCGGGACGTCGGAGAAGTAGCGGGGGTACTCACCAAGCAAAAAGACATGTGCAGCCTGGGCGTGGGGCTCTGTGAGCAGCGGCGCGTGGCGGGCCACGACGGGCACGATCAAGGTGACCAAGTCGTTGCGGCGCGGGTACCTGCGCAAGACCTGGGCCAAGACGGCAACGGCTTCGTTGACGATAAGCGGACCACCGCGCAGCTCGAGGAGGTCGACCAACAGGTTGACGGCGGGCACGACTGCGGAGGGGAGCTGGATGGCAACGGCGCCAATGGCGGCGACGGAGCGGGTTACCAACACGGGCTCGATCTCCATGGCATACTCACGCAACTCGGTCAAGAGCACAGCGCAGTTTGCATCGCAGGCGAGGCGCACGACAATGGCCAACTTCTCGAGCTTCAAGTAGAGCGGGTCCAGGTAGCGAAGGAAGAAGACCCGGAGCTCGCGGGCCAAGATTTGCGGGTACTTCTCCAAGATGATACGGATGTTGCGGAGGCCTACGTACTGGGCCTCCGGGATCGCCAGCGACACCAATGAGACCATGGGCGCGGCAAGCTTTTTCAAGAACAGCTTACGCGTGGCCTCGTTGAGGCTGTCGAGGTGACGCACAATGACCTTGATGGCGGCCAATACCACCGCCGGGTTCGCGTGCTGGAGCTGTGGCACGGAGCGTTCCACAATATGAAGCGCTTCCTGCATTGCCGCGGGCTCGTACTCGGCCAAGCACGAGAGGATAGTGATGCGTCCCCACTCGGTGCATTCGTTCAAGCAAGTGAGAAACACGCGTACCAACGGCGCGTCTACGCGGAGGGGCACCACCAGCGGGTCGCGGTTCATATCGGCAATTTCGAGCAACGCGCCCAAGGCGTTTGCTACCACCATTGGGTTCGGGTCGTGCACGAGTCGCTGTACCATCTGCAAGAACCCGTGCTCGACACACATCTGCGGGTTCAAGTCAAACAACTTCGCCACGCACACCGCCGCGGTCTTGCGCACATACGGATTGTCATCTTCGAGCGTGCGCCGGAGTGGAATCTCCATGTAGTCGACCATTTTGTCCACACGGATGCAGCCCATGGTGCGGATGGCGAGGGCTCTAACGAGGGGGTTCACGTCCTCGGTGTCCTGAACAAATGTGTTCACGGCCAAGATACAGAGCTCGGGATGGCTCTTGGCGTAGTTCATCAAGTATAAATACACCAACTTCTTCTGCTCCAAGTCGTGCGTGGCGATGTTTTTGAGCACGTCCGGGAAGAGCGCCAGCACATCTTTGCCCACAGTCATGGCCTGGATTGTGCGCTCGATCGCATCCTTGCGCTCGAGCTTGTACTGAGATACAAGACCGGCACGCAACTCGTGTGCCTCGCCTTTGCGGGGGCCTTTGAGGAAGTGGAGGATTTTCTTCTCGAGCAGCATTGTTGTTTGGAGAGAGGTTGTGTTGGCGGAGACGAGCAAAGTTATCGCGTGCGCAGTGTCACGTGACAACAGGCCTTGGGAAGGCCGTTTCTAGCTTGTGTTCTGGGTATAGGGGCGGTAGGTCCTAAGGCGACTCATGCATCTATGGGCACAGGGGGGGATTTTGAATGGGACTAGCCAATCTTTTCTTTTTTTGCCGATTTATGTCTCGTTTGTTAGGGTGAGGGTGATGGAACCTGGCGGTGTGCGCGAGAAGCAGTAGAAAGTTGATTGATGGCTGGTGGTTGATTAATTAATGATATGTTAATGATATAATATTGATTAAAAAATGACATCTTACATATCATATTTGTATCTTATTTATTTCCAATATTATGTGCTATGAACAGAGAACATACAAGAATACATGTCCCGCAAGCCACACCGGGCACTTTAAGGTTCTATGTATTATGGAAGCGAATAATCACTCAACACTGTCACTTTCCACGACGTCACGGTACGGATTCTACTGCCAAACACAAGGCATTCGCCTCAATTGATAAAAATAGCTACTCTATCTTTTAATGAACTCCTGATTAGGTGGCCGGACACCGTCTCATCTCGTGAATACAACAGGCAATAAGAAAACTGGTGTTATTCGTATATAGCCCTTTCGCCAATTTCCCACATATAAAAAAAACAATCCAGGGTATACACTTTTTCACTGAATGCTATGCTTCAGCTTAGACAACTTGCATAACCAGTTTAATGCAACAAGCAAGGTCATGGGCACAATGACCCAAGGCGAATTCGTGGGCCTCTCAAAAATTCCAACAGACACAGTAATGTATCTAATCATAACAAAGAAACATTGCACGTTTCTCGGAGATCCTAGCATGGGCATGTTTCTCTTACACCGATACGATATATGCTTTAAATGCGACCTGTTGGTGCTTAGCCTGTTGGATACCCGGGTATATGTGGTGTAACAGGAAAATATCCAATCACCTGAATCTATGTCCTTAATTGAACAAGCCCCAGTCGCAGATTTCAAATGTTGATGTGGCGTTTTTAATTACACCGTACGCGGGGCCCAAGACAGGCTCCGTGCCGCGCATGGCGTTCTGGGCCATATGTAAAAAGGCGTTCTGGCTTACATCTCCAGACTTATGTGGCACGGTCATGGTGATAAGCACATCAGATTGCGCTTTCACAACTTGCAACAAACTAATATACATGAAAAGCTTTGTTGTTTCCGTCTCTTGCCTCGAAGGGGCGGGTTTGACCATGAAGGTGTGCACGTTCGCCTGTACAGCCTCGTTGAAAAACGTTTCAATAGGTGCAAGGTACAATGGGGCCTCATCCAATATGTCGCCCAAGTGCACCGTTATGATTTCTGGAAGCGTGGGCTCTTTGACAGTTTCAAGCAAGTCGACAATGAGTGCCTGGTCCAACTTGTTGGCCTGCTCTAGCAAAAACACTTCCTGTGTATCTGGAACCTCCCTGATATTAGATGCGTCGATCGCGCCTTTTGGGAAATAGGACGATATTGCTCCACCATACAAGGAAACTTTTTCGAACTCCATATCTCTGAGGTTGTATGGGAGTGGAAAAGATGGGACCGATGGCCTTTGGCGACATTGAGGTGTGTGAATGCAGTACCCAAGGACGCACTAATTTACAGACTTACACGTACGCTGATTTTTTTGAGTTCCGTGGGAGTTCATATTTCGTGACAGAGTTCTAGAGTGTACATGAGTTTGGAAATACAAATGAGTTTTTGCTTGGTGGAATGAAGGCAGAAAAAAACCCAATACATGGGCAGAAATAGTTTGCAGCTTGTGGTCCTGCACGTCTATTCAGCGACGTCTTATTGTAAGTAACGTCGATTGGATACATCACGTTGTAGGGGATATGGCTGGAGCCAGTTGAGTCTTTCTCTTAATAAATGTCGTCATAAAATGAAGATAGAATAGAAACCACAAAAATGAATCAGAATATTTCTCTTGAAAAGTTTTGCAGAATATGCCTTCTCGTGGCTTGTTCTGGGAGCTTAATGATACGGGCTGCTACGGAGTGAGCGTCAAAACGACAGAGCTAAAGGTTAATTCACACCCAAGTACATCATGTTGCACGTATTTTAAGAAAATACTTTCACAAGAATGGAAGCGATGAATTGCATGGATTCAGCAGGAGCCCGCCCTCCATTCAAAGGACCTTGCAATTTCCAGTTATTCATACATCGAGCGATGCAGTACTAAACTTCAGTCCAAAACCTTAAGACAAATTTGGGTACCAGGGAGTTTCCGATTTGAATTTCACAAACAAGTTTCTCGAGGGAATTAGATACTTGAAAAATTACGGGGACATATTCAAGATTTTTAAAAATCGATGCAAGTTTCTTTTTCGATGAGTTCAACCTCATAATCACGTTTCGTTGTCAGTAGCGAGCGGCGCGTGATTGCCTTGAATGAAAACAGCCAAATGCGCCAAAACAATCAGATAAACAAAAGGGCCTGAATATAAAGTGAAGTTAGGTTCCGGAGCTATCAATAAGCTTTCTTTTCTTACATAAAAAACTTAAACAGTTCTAGCCCACCATAAAAGGGGGGAACCACAATCGAGCTAATATTCGCAATAATGCTTCCACCGCACGAGGTCATCCTTTTTGCAAGCAGAAAAGCATTTCCTTATTTGGGTATGTCCAATATAGTAATGCTTGAGGAAAATAAAAACTGTCAGGGGTGGCTCAACTGTGGATTACCGCATACGAACCCATTCGCGATATTCGAAGACCGGGGCGATGCCTAGAAACACGCTTTTTCTGAATACAACGTTCGTTAGACATGGTACTTCATGAATCTCAGATACTTTAGTCCCTGCCGAAAGTTTTTTTTAAACGGTACGAGCTCCAGAAGCACTTTTTGCAATGGTCTATAAAAAAGCAAAGTACAACAAAATCCAAACACCATTTACCGTGAAAACCTTCTGGCCGCGACCTATATTGGCCGCAAGATCGTAATGCCTTCCCACCACCCACCTTGAAGTAAGGCATCATTTCTGAAACATAAAAAGAAATGAACCGAATAAAGACTCTAAATCTGGTGTACTAATCTAGGACACCAAAAAAAGACATTCATTCAACGAAATTGTTTTTTGAGGCCTTACTACCTCGAATCCCCCAGTTAACGCCTTTGCCGCGCCACGCTATAAACAGGCCCGGGGCATCGACCAAAACTTCGCGTCGTTCAACATACCGTACTTAGTTTCCACCACACCAAGTCTCAACCATATCAAGGCACGCGGCAAACTCCATAATCGCGATGAAAACTAGCAGCATGACGAATCGCCGCAAATACATTGGGCTTGTGGTCGTGCTCTTGGTGGCTCTCTTTGGACTCCTAAAATGGTCCACTATGAAGAGTAAGGACGCGTTGACCGCCGACAATTTCAACGGAATCTACCTGCTTGTGTTCTCGGAGAACGACAAGAAGCAGGAAGAATTTCTTCGGCGGATCGAAAAAATGCAGTCGACTTTCTTCGCGCAGCAAGAAAAGCGATTGGCGCATTTGGAGCAACAAAACGAGCACCTTTTGGCGCAACTCCAGGCGCTAAAGGTGCCTCCTGCAACTATGCTGGTGAGCGAAAAGCTCGTGTATATGGTGCCGTACCAGCCCCGCTCGCGGTTTCCGGCGTACATTTGGCAGACATGGAAACACGGGTTGAACGACGACCGCTTCGATGCCAACTATAAGGAGGGACAGGCGCAGTGGGCGTACCGCAACCCAGGCTTCGTGCACGAGTTATTCAATGACGACACCAGTCTTGCGACAATCAAGCACCTTTACACCCACATACCAGAGGTGGTGAAAGCCTACGAGGCTTTACCTGAGGTCGTGCTCCGCATGGACTTCTTCCGCTACTTAATTCTTTTTGCCCGTGGCGGTGTCTATGCGGACATAGACACAATGCCTTTACAGCCTGTACCAAACTGGATTCCTGAAAACGTTGAGGCCACGGAGTTGGGAATGATTATTTCCGTGGGGACAGAGGCAACCCACAAGAACTGGCGCGCTGAGGCTCATCGTCGACTTGAGTTTGGCCAGTTCATCATTCAGAGTAAACCAGGGCATCCTGTGTTGCGGGACATCATTGTTCATATTACTGAGACCACCTTGGCCAAACAAAGCGCTTTGCGTGATGGCGAGAAGTTACACATCAGTGACTCGCCAAACCAGAAAATCTTAGACATCTCGAGGTGGACAGGCTCCGGCGCTTGGACAGACGCGTTATTCAATTATCTCAATGATTATGTGCGCGCGGCCATTTACCAACTGGTTTCATGGAAGGACTTTCATGCGTTGCTGGGCCCGAAGCTTGTTTCCGACATCTTGATCTTGCCTATCAAGTCATTTGCGTCGGACCTCGATATGCCCAAGGACGGAAAAATAACAGACCCGATTGCTTTTGCCAAGCACTGGTCGGCGAAGATATGGAAAACTTCGTAGGTCCTAAGAACATGCCCAAGAAAAACACTATTATTCTTCCGCGTACATATGAGAGGATCGGCTCCATGTACTCCAGGGTGAGGCTCTCATATGGGGATAATTAGAGAGCTAATGATGAAAAGACTTCATGACTGAAATTCAGTTTGGTGCATCGCGTTGATAGTTGTCATTTTTTTCTTTTGATCGTTTTAAGCGCAGGTTCTCTGAGTGTTGTATGGGGCAACCACTGTGTTTCATTTGATAATTATTCTCCTTGTGAGTATATGTTCAACAGGATCCACAAACAGGCCGGTGCTGTGGGGAAAACATTATTTATGGCACACTAAACGTTTCTTTTATGTGCCTAAAAACGTTAGTGTTGTGCCGTGTTAATCATGGATGTTCTTTTTTATAATATTCCACAGATGTGTTTATAAAATTATAATCAACATTAAACTGCAGTGGGAAGAACACAGAGTAAGAATAGATCAATTTTGTCAACGATAAAAGTTTGTGCCTTGAGACAAGATGTGTATAGTGGATCTAATAGACTTTATTCTAAAGACGTGGTGTTTTTCATAGATTTGCTTTTCAGATATACAATCAAAGAAACGAACGTCGAGAAACGAATAATGCTTACCAAATAAACAGATCATTTCTCTCTAATGACTTGTGATAGCAAATCGTTACCAGAAAAATACAGTTATTAAGTATAGGATGTAATAGATAGTATTCACTATACCAAAGTGCGGCGCACATTGCATGTTGCCTTAGAACGGTCCACGTGTTGGATATTCCCCAAAACAGTTTCCAAACATAAATGAAAACACTTCAGGGAACCCCTCAGAAGATTTTGATTCGAAATATTGTGCCATGACTTTTTATTGGCCAGATCCATCGCAACCAGGCGTTGTAACTTCTGGGAGATCGAAAAGTAGAAAATAAAAACCGAGTGCAATTGAGACCAGAAGAGCATGATTCCCCGCGGAATTCATTGCTTTTGAAAGAGTGTAAATTTCTTAGAAATATCAGGGAATTGAAAAGTATGAATGCCCATAAAATGTTCAAGGGGTGCAAAGTTCAATAAATTATAGCCGTCTATATTCCATCTGCGCGGTGCCATTATTAGAGAGACACGTATGGTTTCAGCAACTGATATTTCCAATGATAAAAAGCGTCTTTTCTTGGGATTTATTTATTCTTGCAAGCATAAATTTTCTGTGCAAAATAATTACCCAAAACTCCTCTGAAATTTGACACGTCGGTGTGTTCCAGCATATATGTTTTCAGAGAAAATCGGTCAACTTGCAAGAAGGACTCTTGCGATATCATCATTTATTTCAAAACCTACACAAAGACAATCCAACAATACCATTATGAAGAGACAGGTGAACGAGTTCATTTTTTCGATGCTAGATATGAGGTATATTTCTTGAAATTGTTGAAAGTGTTTGGATCCGTCTTGCGACTTATTAGAAGTTCATTGCTAGGCCCGTGAATCCGCGGCTGACTTTTTCTGGTAAGAAACTCAGTGTACTATTTTGTTTTGACGTCCACTAGAAATAAGAAGCTAGAAGGCCAAACCCTAATTCACGTGAGAAGTCTCGCATCTGTTCAAGAGTATAAAATAGACGCCCCTCTTATTCTTCGGCTAGAGGCATGCGAAGGACCTGAATAATCATTTACAAGGAGACTCAATACTGGAAGTAAGAGTAATAACATCGCAGACCTTGGCCAGCCAGAAAATACCGACTTCTTCTTCCGCAAGATTGAGTCTTTTCACTGATGATACAGAATTTGGTGACAAAACTATATATGGTACCGCAACTATTAATTGAAGAATACCCCGCAAAGTAGTGCTACCCCAACCTTTGTTTCTTTTTCGGCAAGCAATTCCTATCCTTGGGAACGGAACACAGTATGTCTTTGCCGGTAATAACGCATGTCATCAGTAGGTAACCCCTCTTCATGTACAAGATCTATCATAAAGAAATATGAGCTCTCTAATTGAGATTAGAAAGACCACGGCAACCTCCCCATCCCCCATCTCCCAAAGATGAGGAGTTTGCATCTTCACGTTTTTGTCCTATTGCACCTACTGAATAGTCTGGCCACATACCTGGGGACAGCAGCAACTAGTACATAAGACCTTTGCATTCTACAACAACCATAATTTCTGGCCAATATTCTTGAACACAGATGGACCTTCTAAACACGAAACCAACTTAATAATTGGCAGCCACGCCGGCTCTTTCTGGGATTCGCCCAGCCCTGTTTATCTGCAGGCTATCACATACTCGCTGATCAAAACGCCTATGATGAGAATGACGTGAGTCATAATCGCACGGCCGGTCCGCCACATAACCGCGGGCGCTCCTCCATAGAAGCCATAGATTATATTGGCCGGGCTCATTCACAAATTCGCTTATAAGGCGGACCGCCGCTCGGGCCGCGCCCGGCCAATCTTTTTCCTGTCTAATCTTGCTATACATCTTGCTTTGTAAAATGGTGAAACAAGTGCTTTTGTTAGGCTCCGGATTCGTGGCTAAGCCCACAGTCGACATTCTTGCCGCTAACCCCAACGTTGAGGTTACTGTGGCCAGCAGAAACTTGGCCAAGGCACAGGAGTTGGCCGGCTCCGTGGCTGGTGCCATCTCGCTTGATGTGAACGATGCCACCGCGTTGGATGCGGCGGTTGCCAAGGTCGACTTGGTCGTGTCGTTGATCCCATACATTTTCCATGAGTTGGTTGTGAAGAGCGCGATCCGTAACAAGAAACACGTCGTGACCACATCGTACATTAACCCCAAGTTGAAGGCTTTGGAGCAGGAGATCCAGGACGCCGGCATCACCGTAATGAACGAAATCGGTTTGGACCCTGGTATCGACCACTTGTACGCGGTCAAGACTATCGAAGAGGTTCACGCTGAGGGCGGTAAGATCAAGTCATTTTTGTCTTATTGCGGCGGCTTGCCTGCGCCAGAGAACTCCGACAACCCATTGGGCTACAAGTTCTCATGGTCCTCCCGTGGAGTGTTGTTAGCATTGACCAACCAGGCCTCGTACTGGAAGGACGGCAACGTCGTCGACGTCAAGTCCGAAGACTTGATGGCCACTGCCCAGCCCTACTTTATCTACCCGGGTTTCGCCTTCGTGTGCTATCCTAACAGAGACTCTACCACGTACAAAAAATTGTACAATATTCCCGAGGCCGAGACTGTCATCAGAGGCACCTTGCGCTTCCAGGGCTTCCCAGAGTTCATCAAGGTGTTGGTTGACTTGGGCTTCTTAAAGGAGTCTGAGCACTCCGCGTTTAAGAGTGAGAGCGCGTGGAAAGACGCCTTTGCCCTGCTTATTGGTGCTTCTTCTAGTTCCGAGAAGGACCTTGTGACGAAGATTGATGCCTTGGCCACGTTCAAAGATGCTGCTGACAGAGAGAGAATCATCGCTGGCTTGAAGTGGTTGGGCTTGTTCTCTGAGAACAAGACTACCCCCAGAGGCAACCCATTGGACACCTTGTGTGCCACTTTGGAGGCGTTGATGCAGTATGAAGAGGGCGAGAGAGACATGGTGTGCTTGCAACATAAGTTTGGCATCGAGTGGGCTGATGGCTCAGTCGAGACCAGAACTTCCACTTTAGTTGACTACGGCAACCCAGATGGCTACTCCTCCATGGCCAAGTTGGTTGGTGTCCCATGCGCCGTTGCCGTCGAACAGATCTTGGACGGCACTTTGTCCAAGAAGGGCTTATTGGCGCCAATGTCATCAGATATCAACGATCCGCTCATGAAGACTTTAAAGGAGAAGTATGGTATCTTCTTGGTTGAGAAGACCGTCTAGATGACCGCCCCTGGGGCCACACGAAAAGCACATGCTGTAGATCATTAGATTTATGAAAAGAAATACAAAAAGTTCATGACATAGCATGCCGTAGACGTAGACGCCAAGCTGTTTGCCATGGTCGCTCGGAAATACCTGTCTTGTTCAGAAGTTACTTGCTACTATGTGCTGTTGGAAAAACAAGCAGGTCTTTGTGGTTTTATTTTTGGTCAGTTTATCTTGCAAGATTCTTTCGTTCAGTAAATCTACCAATATATTATCCATCATCTATGTATAAGATATATCTTAAGACATTATCTGGCCGGACGCAAAACAAAACTTACCTCAAATTCGTTTGCGTAACCGTTGGCATTTTCAATCATCGTAGTCAGAGTCATCAGAGTAACCTACAGTATACTCTTCTATTAAGGAAGAGAGACTCTCAATCATCTCGGCTTTATCACCCAAAATGTCCATTTGATGGGGATGCCTGGCCCTTTCCACTATCTTCCGATACAGTTTTAAGAGTGGCTTTAATGCAGCGGTTTGCGAGAATTCGGCCAGGAACTGATTGTTCTTTAGAATTTCCGGGAAGCTATCGATCTTGGCCACTTCGTCCATGTAGGGATTCACATAGGTGTCGACTTTTGAATTAGAGACGCTCAGATCGGCCTGAGATTTGGAAATAATGCCCGTGGAGTAAGAATGATCCAAAGACTTTGAATTTAGCCCCATGTTCAAGTTTGTGTCTAAGTTCTCTAGTGCCAGTGGTTTCGGCAATTGGCTTTGTCCTAAGTTGACGTACATATCCATGATACTAACATCGCTTATGATACCGAAATCTGTTGCTGCTTTGGTGGTCACTTCTGGCTTAAGGCATATTTCGTTGACAATGTTTCGCCCAGAGCAACCTCGCAAAAGATTGTTCTCCATTGTTGCCATAGAAACCGGGTGTTTCACTTGGCAATTGAGGCCCCAGATCGCATTCACAAACAAGCTCTGTACAGCACCCGTATGCCACAATTTGCTCGAGTCATAGCTAGACGAGAGAAAGGAGGTTGGTGAGTTTGGAGTGGACATTGGGAAAAATAGCGTGGAATTGGAAGCAAGTTCGGTCATGGCCCGGACTCGCGTGAGCAATGTCTCAATTTTTGGCTGGCCCATGCCTGGATTCATCAAACCATACGTCCAGAGATTATACTTGCTGCTCACACCGTTGCTGAAGTATTCATCTCGCAAAAACACAATCATTTCATTGGTGAAACCGGCCCAAGCCGTGTCGCACTCGCTGAAAAAGCTGATTCCCTGGATTTGATCCAGCTGTTCCAAGTTTTTGCGGAAAAAATCGTCGATTTCATCTGCCAACAGCGAGAACTCCTCCTCACCAACATTGAAAGCTTCAAATTTGAGGCGCGGAAAGTTTTTGTGTGAGCCCTCTGGATGGTTGAACCCCGCCAAGGACACAAGTGACTCAGGTCGGTATATGAGCTTGTTGTAATCTGCCCAAAATGTCGTGTTTTCTGTAGAAAGCAAAGAAGAATTTGTGGGCTTGCCTGCGTCCAAGTTGACTTGATACTGATTCTTGGCGTGTCGCTCTTGCTTCTTCACAATGACGTTTTCATATCTTTCTGGTAATATCTCGCCCTCACGAAACGCATATTTGCCTAAGTATCCATAGCCTCCTTGAAATTCAATATTGATGCTGCGAGGGTAGTAGTTTGTTTTTCCTTTGATCTTGTTGGCGACAAGATACACGTCGTTGGTGTGATTAATGGTTTGCTCTCGGGAGTAAGGAAGATGTGATTCTTGTACGTTATAGAGCTGTGTGATGAGATGGCCCGATGCTTGCGAGCACGAAAAGTTGATAACCTCGTGCATGAAAACTTCTATGCGAGGGTTTTAGAGGCACTTCAATAATGGTATAAACAGGAAGTTGCCTTCGAAAAGATGGTGTTTCTTCAATGAATCAAATCAAAAAAAAGTATCGCATTGATTTCGCCCAGGATCGAACTGGGGACGTTCTGCGTGTTAAGCAGATGCCATAACCAACTAGACCACGAAACCTTGCGTGAATAAGATGGCTGTTAATACATATATATAGTATAAGTTTCAATTCGGAGCATTGAAAACAAAACTACGATATCAAAGAGACTGAGACACAAAACTATCGTCTTCACACGTACAGAATATGGAGAGGTTTTATTGTGCCAAATTTAGTTGCGCTAACCTCTGTTGCGACATATGTTTCGAGCAATGTTAATACTTCGAAATATTTTGGTGCAGGTGAAGTATAATTTTTCGCAAGGGAGCTACGAGACATGGAATTAAGTTAACAGGATGGACCCATGTTTTATTTCTTGTCTTTAGTATAGAGATGCCTATAATTATTATGAGATATGTCAATATTTGTGGGAGATGAGCTTGGGTTTCGTATATCATGAATTAAGCTGATATGACGCCTAATAGAGCCTGTGAATTCCATCAAATGGCTCCATTGGATATGGACGCGATATGGCCGCCAAATATTTCGCATCACGCAAGCTAACCAAAAACTAAGACAGAAACGGTGGTCAAGCTTACAAGATCATGAGAATAGCTGATGGCGTAGGCTTTCAGAGGCAAAGCAGAGCCAAAAAAAGCCGTATTACTTATAAGATCCATATATATGTATATATGTATGTATGTATGTACTATAAGCACTCATTGACCGGTCAATGCATCTCGGAACAACAGGCAATATGTATATGTATCAAACATGGCAACTGAAAATATCGATCTTAAGAAAGCATGTAGAGAACTCGTGCATCACTCTTCTGTACTCTCCTCGAGTTTGCGAAAAGGCAAGCGGCTGAAAGCACTGGACATCATGTGAATTCTGTACATCAAGGAGACAAAAGCTACAGGAACCAGACCGACCCTAGCCCGTCCACATGAGTGGCGCTGGAAATACAAGTCGCTTAACTGTGATCAGATAATCGTCCCCCACTGTTCCGTTCCAGGTCTGCCGGAAAGCATATTCCTCCAGCGAGGCCTGTGGTATCACGTGACTACCGCGCCACGTCAACCGCGAGTACTCTTCACCGGTGCCTTTCTTTTGTCACTACCATCTCCACTATTCCAACAAAGCATGATCGCAGTGCGTCTTCTCTTGTTATGTTTCCTTGCGTGCCTCGCAGCCGCAGGCATTGATCCCTATAAAGTGCTTGGCGTTCCGCGTGATGCTGATGAGAAAATGATCAAGTCCCAGTACCGCCAGCTATCGAAGCGGTACCACCCGGATAAGAATCCTGATCCTGCGGCGCACGAGCGGTTTCTTGAGGTTGGCGAGGCATATGCAATTCTTGACGACAAGCAGAAACGTGCCAACTACGACCAATTCGGTGATCCCGACGGTGGGCCTCGGCAGGGTGGGCACAACGATATATTCAACCAGTTTTTCGGCGGAGGGCACCCTGGATTTGGGGGCCAGCGCCAGCAGCGCCAGCGGCGTGGAGGCGACACACAGCTATCTGTGCATCTTTCTCTTGAGGATTTCTACCTAGGGAAGGATGTGGACTTTGGTGTTGAAATGACCGATATATGCACGGATTGTAGCGGTTCTGGAAGCGCTGACGGGCAGCGCAAGCCGTGCGGAAAGTGTTCTGGGAGCGGCACCATCACACAGACAGTGCAGTTTGGACCAATGGTGCAACGTGTGCAGACAACGTGTGACCAATGCCAGGGTTCCGGGAGCACAATTGCCAAGAAGTGCAAGACCTGTGGTGGCAGACGTGTGCGCAAGCAGCACAGACAGTATAATGTGTATGTCCCCCCTGGCACAATCAAAGGCCACATACATGTGCTTGAGGGCGAGGGGGAGCAGAACCCTGACTGGGTGCCCGGCAACTTGAACGTGAAGATCATCGAAATGGCGTACGAGAACCGGGGCTACCGGCGCGTTGGTGCGAATCTTTACCGCACAGAGGTACTATCGGCGGCAGAGGCGACGCATGGCGGCTGGCGCCGAGAGGTGCATGTTTTCGGTGACGACTCGGTGGTTCTCCGCAGGGCGCAAGGCGTGCCGGTGAAAGACGGCGATGTCGACGTGTTCAAAGGCCACGGGATGCCTTTAGCAAACGACCACGACGAACATGGTGTGTTGTATGTGGACTACCGTGTGTTGCCGCGAGGCCCCTCCACAGAGAAGGATGAGTTATAGAGGAAAAGATAATGGTAATGGAGACCGAGGCCGATGACTGGGGCCATGGAAAAATGGGCGGCCGTTTGTCGCTGCGAGAAGCACGGCGTTCGGATGAACACGAGTACACACACACACACACACAGAGAGATGTAGAAAAGAAAAGAAGAGAGAAGAGAGAAGAGAGAAAGAGAGAAAATCAAAGAAAAACGCACCGAAACACACTCTTTGTACAAGGGGCGCGCGCCTTGGTCATTTGCTAATTTTATAGATGAATGTACTAGGCGAGCTTCTTTGCCAAGGACACGCGCAGCGAGCCCCACTTGCAGTAGACTTGCCGCAAGACCAAGACGAGACCGAGCACCAACGCCATGATGGTGGCACCGTAGACGTGGCCGCGGGACCCAAGGGCATTTGGGACCCTTATGTTGGTGGTTCCGTGGGTCAGGAAGTGGTAAAAGACGGTGTCGTGGGTGAAGAATTTCTCGAAGGAGCCGATGTCGCGGCGCGTGTCGAATGGGGAGTTCTCCAAGAGCTGCGCGTCGTTGGTGACGTCGCATGCGTAGAAGAGCACCGGGTTGGCGACAGTGACGGTGGAGTAGGCGCTCACAATGTCGGGCCGCTGGTATCGCGTGTGGAGCGTGAGGGCGATGCTGGGACCCTCGATCTCCGCCAAGATCTCGTTCCCCCACTGGGACACGGCATACGCTGGAAGCTCGAGATTGCGCGGGCCGTAGTTGGCTAGTACATGGAAGCCGGCGGGGACTTGGTATGGGTCGACAAACACCGACTTTGCGAGGGTGAGGTAGCAGTACATGCGGCACACCAGCACGTCGTCGTCGTAGCGGGGCGGCTCCGGAAAACCGGCCATGAGGAAGCGCGGGTGCAAGCCTTCGGGCTGGACGTCCACGAAGGCATGTGGCAAGCGGCGGTGGCGCGGCTTGACGTGGAACAACGTCTTGTGGACCTGCTTCTCTGCGGAGCCGTCCAACACGACCCGGGCGCCTGAGAGCACGATGTCGTCGCGCGCCGACTGCTCTCGGAGCACTTGAAACACACCGACTTCGGTATACGCGGCACGGCCTTCGCCCGCCGCCGGAGCCACGGCCAATTCCCGCAGGTTTTCGCAGAGCGCCGCCACCACCAACTGTGTGCCCGAGTGGTGGTACTCCCACGCGTCCCATGTGGCGGGAAATTGCGGAAGCGCCGCCACCTTTGGTGCGAGCGGCTCCACCGCATGGTAGTAAAACGAGTTGAGCGCAAGCACCCACTCGTGAGCTGGCACGCGGATGCCCAACACCTGCTCGAGAACCGCGTCGAGCTGCGCGTGAAACGTCGCCCTTTCATCAGCACTAGCACCCGCGGCAGGCACAGCATATATGTGCATGCCAGCCAGATGGCGGTAAGAAAACACATCACTATTTTGCGGTCCACTGTTGTTGAGCAGCGGCGTGTTCAGGGGGCATGGCTTCAGGACTTGGATGCGCAACGCCCTGATATGAGACGGCATGGGCACCTCAAGCGTGAACCTGTCTTCCCGCGCGGGGACAAGGTCCGGCGCAAGCTCGACATTTGTGGCGTTGACTATCTGGATAGGTTGTGGGTGTGCTGCCGTGTGCACGTACGAGATTCGGTGTCGCATGGCAGGAAGAAGACGCTTACGTATAGAAGAAATTGGCGTTGATATTGGGTGTGCACCCTAGGGCCTGGTGCGAGGGGCCAGTGTTTGGGGCCTAGGTACTAGGGCCGCCACAAGAATATGATTTTGCGGCCGCAGGCATTGGAATAAACAGACAACATCCATGAATGGGAACAGAAACAAGACACATCAAAACATACTCACATAAACACAAGTACTCAGATTTCATGTTCTATAATGATGTTTAGAATACTACTCTTCGCCGTTTACTTTGCCTGTGGTGTTTATGGTTCCAGTTATCTTTCCTTCTTTGGCGTGACTTCCTGGTGTTCCGGTGATAAACTTAGTTATGAAGATCAGCTATTTGTTCATTAACTTCAAAAATACATTCAAGATTTTCCTGTTACTACCCATGCTGTCACTGGGTCCAATGTTTGTAATATGAATGACCTTTAGTTTTATGATAATTTATATATATATATATATATATATATATATGCTAGCTTATTTATGGGAGCTTCAACTGTTATTATCATTTTCTGAGGTATGGGCAAAGACGATGTCATTCAAACAAGTAGCTTCATGTTAATATCTAAGCTTCTGAGCTCATGGTATATCACTTGTTATTTTACGTGGGCCTTCGCACATACATTTTTATATTCATAACAAAAGTATGGTTAAAAGCATTATGTATACTGAAATAAAATAATTCTGAAGAATCATTCACATTATTCAATTGTAAAAATTATATACATTCAGTATAATAAGCATGTATATGGAATACATTATCTTTGAATCTAGAGCCAGTGGGCCCAAGGCCCATAAGTTTTTGAATTCAAATCAAATCAAATCAAATCAAACGAAATCAAATGAAAACATTTTTTGGCTTATCATAGTGACACAATCCAGGCAGAGTCGGCTGTGCTGTCATAGACGTGGTTGTGGGCTGAACCCGAATCTTATTTCGACATCAGGTGACATGCTGGAAGGGCAGTTCGTGATGTGTTGGAGGGAGCCCGTATGCCAGTCTGGCCTATGGAAACTGTATTGCTGCCAATGTACCGGGGGGAGGGGGAGATGGTTGTGGGAAAACGTACGGGTGTCTCTTGATGGAAGGTGCGTTTAAAGTAAGTTGCGCTTGGTTTAAGACTTGATGTATTACGTACGTATATTTGCAGCGGGGTTGCGTGAAGACAAACGGCTCCGTTTTTTGATCTAAATTCTATAAAGTAGCAGGGTGTCTGTGGACCCAATGCACATAACATCAATGTAGGGATTAGATGATGCACATGAGAATGCTTGTTGTCGTATTGGCATCAATTCGACGCTCGCGTCCACCTACTAGAAATGCCTTTGACCAGCTGTTGCATACATTTCAATTAGGCTACATGTTGGAGGACTGTGTATTACCGGAATTGTTTTGGTGGTGTTAAGCTCATCTTCATGATCATTCCAATTTCAATTCCAATTCTGGTTATCTATGTGATTCTTTTTTCTGAACTAGTTACCGAGGTCATCGTCCGTGTCAGGCACCGGGGTCCATTTCTCAAAACATGTCCATGTACCAGGCCACCAAATGCACTGTTTTTTATTAGAACTCGAGGAAGGGCAGCGTTGATGGTCTATTTGTTTGCCGTGTATTTGTTTGCAATTTGGTTCGCAATCTATTAATTTGCAATCAACCAAAGGACTCATACGTAATGAAATATTGCAGTGGTCTCAGACCTTCAACACGGCCCTTTCAATCTCTAACTAGGTTAAAGGCAACTTCCCGACCTCGAGGCTTTTGCCTCCACTTTTCAATCTATACATAGGTCCAAAAAACCTAACATCGTTCTGAGTCTACGATCACGTTGGTTCCAAAAAATAGTGCTCGCTAATGTTGGGAGTCACGTGACGTATAGGTGCTTTGCGAGAATCACATGCATTTCCCGCACCGCACCTTGATCCCAGTTTATAGGTTGCGGTGTCTGGCTATCAAGCTTGTTTTTTTCTCCCCTACTACTCCATACTTATCCACGCATCAATGTACGTATTTCATTTGGTCAATTGGCACCGGAGCCTTCGCTAAAATCAATAGATATCATGTTTTTTTCTGTATACATGTGCCAATGGATTGATGCTGTTAGCAGCAGCTTTGGCAGCTTAATCCCTGGGACAACCGCAGCACCTCTTGGTGCCAGTCTCTTGGTTAAACACACCAGTTAATTAAGGAGATGACGCGCCTTCAACTCTTTTAAGGGTTATTTCTTGAACCATCCCGAACAACACTAACCTAAAGATGAAACAGGAACAACTAGTGTACTTGATCAAAAACCACCAGGACTACGTGCGCAACACCCCCGAACTCAGGTTTGCGCTTGCCGCCATTCTCTTCAACCCTGTATTCTGGAATATCGTTGCAAGGCTCCAGCATAAGACCCATTTCTTGTCCAAAGCGGTCGGGGGCGCGTACAGAGGCTGCTACATCTTGGCATTCACGATTTTCTCGTTGGGCATCTACCGTGACCACGTGTACCACTCCGCTTTGATGCAGCAACCAACGTACGCCCCTTTGGTGGATTCCCCCGTAATTCAGGCTTTGGCAGTGTGCATCTTCGCCTTCGGAAACGTTCTTGTAATTTCGTCCATGTGGGCTTTGGGAGTCACGGGAACCTACTTGGGTGATTACTTCGGGATCTTGATGAAGGAGAGAGTTACCTCATTTCCTTTCAACATCAACAATAACCCCATGTATAACGGCCTGACCCTCTGTTTTTTGGGAACCGCCTTGTGGTACGGCAAGCCAACGGGTATTTTGGTATCTGCGTTTGTGTACATCATGTATCGCGTGGCCTTGCTCTTTGAGGAACCATACACAGCCAAAATCTACGCCAACAGAGACTTAAGCGCTTGAGCTTGGCGTCGCTGTCTCTCGCTCAACATATTCTTTGTCCATAGTTTAATGCACGGAAACGAAAACAACTCATGACTCCAGGAAAGGTTTACTTATAACTGCGCATTAGATTGGAAGACTGCTATACAAAGAGCTTTGTTCGAACCGTTAATTATAATTAAATATACAAAACCAGAATGAAATTCATAGTTCCCAAGCAAGTACGCCCCGTCGCGCAATGCAACCTCAAGAAGAAATATACCAAAAAAAAAAACAACCCTCCAAGACATGTAGAGGTATGTGCTTCAAACAAAGGTGAAAGTGCCTGTCTGGCGGTGGTCCTCAACGTACTGCAACGAGAGGGATTGAAACTTTTCACTCTGTGTGTAGAAGTAAAGCCCGCTCATGGTTCCCGGGGGAATGGCAGGCCCAAGCCGTTTCTCCTCTAGAGATCCCTGGGATGTACCGATATTGAGAACCACATAGTAGAAACCTTCAAAAGACGCACCAGTCAACAGTTTTACGCGCGAGTCGGGCAACAAAAACTCCTCCTTCCAGCGCATGTATATAAACAGTGGGTCCTGCTCGCCTGATTGGATACGCTGGAGCTTGCGGCGCAATTCGGCCTCAGAGCACAGGCTGCTGCAGCCAGTGAGTTTCTTCCAGTGTTCGAGGTCGTTCTTTGGAAACGACAGCCAATTGGACTCCTCGGTGACAAAGGAATACCGCCGTGGCGTCACAGGAGCAGAGCCCCAATCCATCCGGTGAAGTGGGTTGTTTATTATCTCGCCTTTAAAACAAGTCGTGATCAACGGGTGTTCTTCTGTGAGGCCACTGATCTGAAAAAATCCCGTAACAATGGAGCTGATGAGATCGACAGTCTTGATTTCGACACAAATATCGTATCGCAGCGCTCCACTCTGTTGTCCTCCAACAAATCGTGCATTCGGACGCAAGTAGGTGTTTTCCAACAGTGGGATCTGGGTGGTGCCAAGACTGGCGGGGGAGCCGGCAAAAAATGCAGCGTAGGCGTCCGTATAGACGTACGGCGTCAGGCTTGAGTGTGGGAAGACGCGCCGAGAAGTGTGGCCATATTTGTTTTTGCGTGCATCAAGAACATTGGCGACCAATTTGCCTCTTTGTATGGGAAGCAGGTTCGTGGAATCTTGAAACCCTGGAGCATGTAACTTTATCGGCAGCTTTGGACATTTCTGAGTTTTTGTTTCCGACTCAGCGGGTGTTTTCAACTCTTGTCTGGACTCAGTCACAGGCATGATTCAAGAAAGGAGAAAAAAATCGAAAGAGGAGCAAAATTTGGGATTTGTTTAGAGATAGTATTCGGTGCAATCAAAAGGCAAGCCAAATAGAATCACGGCAGAATGCGCACTGGCCAAACTAGTTTATGTGGGGTCAGAAGTAGCGGCAAATGCGTTAATTTGTATAATTCAACGGGTCTTCAACTCTTTGATAGTTGATATGTGCAACTGTGTAGAAATTAATATGTTGTGAAGAAAGATGTCTATACAACCTTGCGATTAATTTGCTGGCGAAGTGAGGGACCTTGCGTTGATGTTTGGGTGTATGGCGTGATAGGGACGCGGCCGTTTGGGAAAGCACGAGTAAAACGCCAATGAAACGCAAACGAAACGCAAATGGAACGGTGATAGATGGTGATCAAGAGAGATAAAATGTGCGTATATCAAAAGAAAAGAAAAAGGTGTATATGCTTTGATCGAAGGTCCCTAGGGAGATCGGATAAACACAGACGTCACCGCTGTACGCAGAGCAAGATGGGGTGCCGGAGATATCGGTGGTTATGGAAGCACGGGGTATAAATCCGTATTCTAGACCTCTCTCGAAAAAAAGTGCTAATTACATATATGGAAAGTTGGAGCAGACTTTAATTGCAGAAAGAAAAACTCTGGAGACTCAGAAATAATCCCGGCATCAGTAAGCAGCTTTCCCAAAACACATGTAAGTCCCCAAAGAAAACTCCTGTTTTCGAAATAAAGATGTAAGGCTATACTGGGCCAATAATTATCGGCATATTATGTGGCAAACCGAAAGACCATAGCACACAGGATCCCCTTGCATTCAATAATACATTTGCGTGGCAAAGCTACTGATGTACGGGTCTGCATTTATAACTTCAAACGCGGTGCACAGGTGGCGGCCAATGTGAGCATTAATCCACCAGCTGAAGTGCTGAGTCAAACTAACCTCACAAAAATTGTGATACATTAAAAGGAGAGAATTCCGACCATCTCATGGTAATACATTATTAACATTCCATGACATTTATATATACATATATGAGTGAGTGATTGAAAAAGGTAAATTGTCAACATGGTGTGGTTTTTTGGTAGAGTCTAGAAAAGTTAGCAAATACAACCGTTTGTATTCTACAGTTATACTTAGAGTAGGAGTATTTGCAAAGGGAAATTAAAATGTTTTCTGATCGGATAAAAATCAAACAAGGACAAACAAGGAATGGAAAATGGATAGTTTATTTCAGTTTAATCTCTTTTGATTAAATGGTTTATCTCTTAAATTCTCAAAGGATAATTTCTCTATCATTTGACCAAAGGAGATGTATGCTTGTCTCGTAGACACGTGTAAGTGAATTTTCAGTTTCAGGATGTGGGGCGACTTGAAAAAGTAGCTGCGACTCTGAACACTAAACTCTCAGTAGATTTTTAGACTGCACAAACTTTTGATGCCCCAGACAAAACCTTTGCTTGTATGCAAGCCATAATCAGTTCATTCGCAAGTCAGAAAGCTGACTCTGTTATAATATGGAGCACCGCTGGTTTGATTTACCTTGACGAATACTTCACTTATACATTCCAAACAAAAAAAAAAGATAAAACTAGGACAAACCATAATTGAGGATCAGTAATCTGCCCTCGAATTGTTTATTTCACGAGCCCACAAACTATGGAAACACCCCCCACACCCGAACACGTTAAAGCCGACGAGGAGGTGGATATTCCAAGCGGTCCTTTATCTTTAGACTTGGACCTCAATTCTGATTGGGAAGATGAAGACGACGAAAGCAAGCGTGCGCCTGTTGAAAAGGCTCCTACAGATACAGCATCGTGTGCGGATATCCTATCAAATACAAATCATGATGTCTCTTCTGAGAAGCAAACATTTCCAAAACTTGATCTGGTGTCTCTATCTACCATGACATCAATTTTGCTGTGGACGTTGCCCTTTGAGGAATCGTTCTCTTTGTTGAAAAAACAATTCAATGAAGGTTCAAGACGTCAGCCAACGACGCTTCCGCAACAGAGCAAATTCGTCAGCTACGTGGATACTCAACTCCTTCATGTCCAGCGGAAATTTATAAAAAACCAATCTGAGGCTGCTGTTACGTATACGCTTCCTGAGTTAATTGATGATATCTCGCCCGTGATCGATCTTTTATGGGTGCTGTTCCTAAATCATGACTCCTTGTTCGGCCAAGAAGAGTACTACCTAAAAATTTTAGGAGATCTTGACGAGTGGATAGCGTACTATGATTTTCCATCACTTCTACAGCGACAGTCTAAAGACATCAACTTTCTCGTGAAGTTCTTCGATCTTTTGCATAGAATCGACATTCAGGTTTCGTTTCTAATCGATGGCTATGATGCAAAGGGCCGCCTTTCTAAAATGAGTGACACTGAAGTTGTGAGACTTTCTCCCATAATCATGAGGCTAAGGTTGACAATTATTCAAAAGTTAGAACACCCAAAGGCGCTTTTAAGCTCGCACAAAAGTAAATCTGCAAACGATCAAGTGTTGAATGCTTTGGATGTGGAAATAGGCAGGCTTTTTGAGGGAATTCTTGATCGTATCTAGAAACCAGGAACCCTTTGCATTTCTTGGGAATGTAGGTTGAACATGGAGTACCTGATATTATATGATTTTTCTTGCTCGTTCTATCAGGTGTCTCAGACGCACGTATTTTTGGTCCATGCAACCCGTGCACCTCATGGCAGAAAGACGTTTCACGCGGCCCGAGCCTGCGTATTTTCCAGTGAAATGGGCTAAAACACCAGCAGGCCTTTTGTTTCCAGTTCTCCATTGTTTATTTTTTTTGCACTCATCACCTCATGTGGCCCTTCCAATCAGATGAAAGAGAATCCGCCGAACTTGATAAAGAGCTTTCGGGGAACTTAAAGGACTTTTTTAATGAGACCGACCCCTCGCGCAGACTCAATAACCCCAATGAAGATCCCAGAGAAACTCAAGTGCAAAAGGCCCTAGCTCATCAAACACTGGAATATAATAAAGACTACGATCAATACAAACGTAAAGAAACGGCACGCAGAGCAGCGGCCATTAACTGCGCCGAGCTCCAACAAGCAGTGATTACCTGCTACCAAGGCTGGCTGTTTCTAGGCAATGACTGCAGCGAGGAGATTGCCCGATCATCTAAATGCTTCGCCATCCAGCAGGAGGCGTTGAAGAAGTTGAGATACGACGACTGCTATAGCATAAAGCATTGTGCCAGTATAAGGGCGTTCACGGATAAACTTTTCACTGCACATTTTGGCCAGTACGGTGAAAAAGTCGACGACGAGACGACAACAAGATTTTACACGGCAGTTGACGAAGCTTTTGCGGCGGCGTGGAAGTGAAATGTCACAGTAGTAATCACAATACCAAAAATAAAAGAAATAACGCTCATCATAGAAGGCCTAGGCCGCTTCATTGGGTTATTCCTATTTGGGATCGTCCCAGTCATGGAATGTTAAGAGAGTATCTACCTAGAAATGACCAAAATATATGTCCCTTTATCAACAGCAACACTTACGAGAGGTTGTACATGTTTTAAGTAGACAGTTGCCCGAGCTGGCCAACAAAGCCTGATTGTTCATGTTACTTTTTTTTTTCGCCAGCAAATCATTGGATAAGGAAAGAAAGCTTTGTTCAAAAACGCAAGAGAATTCTGATCTCAGTTAGCTTCGTGTTTGAAGCCGTCTTCAGCTTGCATATCAGCAACTAGATCATCCCACATTTTCAACTTTTGTGGGTATTTCATCAGCGCAACTAAACCAGACGTATTTGGAAACACATACACGCGAGGTCGGTACTCGCAAAATGCATAAAGCTGAAGCATAACATCCATATCTTTCTGGTGACCCCAGCAAAAGTTTTGCGCAGTCAACCGATGTTTCGGAACAAGGTACTTGCACACAACCTCCCAGATGCCCTTTCCGACGAATACTATGAAGGGAGCCCTGGAAATGTTTACTTCATGTAGCAACCTTGGAACATTCGCTGCCTTTTCTTGTAGAGATAGTTCCAGGGCCTGTTTTGTGCATCGTAACACCAAGTCGGTGAACCCAACACCAAGGTTTACGAGGCTGAAGTCATGTTCGGGCCGTGCTTGCAATTTCCCTTGGACATAAACCTCACGGATAAGCTGCTCATGGTGTCTAGCGTTTACATTGCGTATGTCCAACACTGTAGATAGAAGGTCCAGTGCATTGAACAACTTCCAGAACAAATTTGTTGGGTGGGCGTAGTGATGTTGCTGCCTTGATGACTCAACTCCTGGATTGAATCCTACAAACACAATTGTGAGTCCTACTTCTATCGACGGATGCAAGTCCGCAAGTACTCGGCCTTGATCGGGATCTGGAACAGAAACAGAAACAGAAGTGGAAACAGGAGGGGAAGCATTGGACTGGCCATTGTGAGTCTTTTTTGAGGATGGCGGTTTTGATATTCTGCTCAAGGCCTTGGGTTTTTTTGGAAGATTCTCTTTACGTGCCGACTCACAACTAAAAGAACGGATCGTGCTTAAGAGATTTGACTTGGTCATTGCATCAAATCTACAGCTTGTGCCAAGTAAGTAATTCGGAAGTGCGGCTCAAATGCCATACCTGGCTAAAACATCTCCACGCGCATCGCCCAAATCTTTTTACGCGAGTGCGAGAGCGATGCGTGAATATGCATGATGGAGAGAAAAAATAAAGGTAAACAGTTTAAAAGAACGATACAGAAGACCGACGAAACAGCCAAAAATAAAAATACTAAACAAAACAGTCAGATCCAAGCACAAACCAAACCTTCAATTATCCGCATTGGCTTTTTACATTTCTCATAGATGCACGCCATGTCCGACGACTTCAGGGCTCCAGTTGATGGTCACATAAATCCGATAATCATACCAAACGAGCTAGAAACATCAACACCCATAAACGCACAGCGGCATAAGAGGCAACTGGATGATCTGTTGTTCGAAGCTGTCGGCGTGAACAGAGGTCATAGCACGGGAATTTCCGACCACAAAATTCCCAAGACCACCATCGCTTACAACGAGTCACTGATATTGTATAAAGGCAATGATATTCCACAAGATGTGGAAACAGAACCACATTCGTCCTACTACTCGATGGTCAATGATGTGTCTAGGAAATGCGCGCGCCCAAGTGACGGGGCTCATAAAGTGAATTTCGCTTCTAGAAGGGGGGTGGATTCGTATGACCCGACACCCAACAATGCGATTCAAGTTGACATGATACATGTGGCCAATCCGCCAAAGGAAAACCATACCCAAGGGATGAAAGCGGCGCAACCGCTGCTTTGGGCGCACCTAGCCGTAGACCCCAGAGTGCCCTATGTCTTGCTGCTTTACTTACAACTTTTCCTTAACGTTGCAATGGTATCAGTGGTGCTTTACTTACTATACATTGTTCTCCACACGGTGCGCCAGGATGTCCGAAACAAAATTGAGATGTACACATCTGACGCTCTCCAGGAAATTTCGCTATGTTCGAAACAGTACTACCGAAACCGGTGTGGCAACGAAGGGGGGAATGTACGGGCACCGGCGCTTGAAGACACGTGCATGGCATTGGAGAGATGCATGAACCGTGACCCCCAGCAGATGGGCAAGTCACAAATCACTGCTGAGACATTTGCGGAAATTTTAAACGGGTTCATGGACCCCGTGAGCTGGAAACTGGCAGTGTTATTCTTGGGGCTCCTTGTTGGAGGCGTACTTGTAGTCAACGTTGGGTTCGGCACGTACAGAAGCCGATCTGGGATGGTGGAGTATACCCAAAAAATCGAGGCCATATCGGCAACAGAACAAACCCCGCGAGCCGATAGACCATGTTACCAGAACGCGCAACTCCTAGCTGCCTACACGCCCCCAAACCCTCCTGTGCCCCCGGCTGAACCTGGCGAAGTTGATGAAAGCGTTTTTTCATCAAGCCTGCCTCTATCAGGGCGTAGTGCTAAATAAACTTTTGAAAATACTGTATAATTCTAGTAGGATCGGGCAATGGCATTTGAACTTGAAATGCTACTCAAACTCTAAATGCCACTGATCTCGCAGAGGCAGACCATCCTATTTAGGCAATTTCAGTGTATCTGGGCCCGGTGGCTAAAATTTCGCATTGCGTCACATGGCGCTTGGTGCGCCATGCACCGTAAACTTATAGGTGCATTGTGAGATTGTTTCGAATCCGCCCAGCACCGTCATCATGGACGCATTGCTTCGTAAACCCCCGATAATCAAAAGGCAGTATTCCCGCTCGGGGTGCCGGGAGTGCAAGCGGCGCAAAATCAAATGTGACGAGGTGCACCCCGCATGTGGGAATTGCGTCCGGGTCGACGTGCTGTGCATTTTCCCGGACCCCTCCATAAGAAACAAGCCCCGGCAGCGGCGAAAAGATGCCAAAGGCGCTCTACCAAACCAGGATTCAAGAATTCAGCAGCAGCAGCAGCACCACCACCACCATCACCATCAAATACAAGAACATCAACATCACCACCAACAACCGCAGCTGCGAAATTTGCCCGAACACGTACAGGTGTTTACTCCAAAATCAGAGTTACCCAGCGATATCGACATGCTTTTGTTTGAGAATGTATTTGATGACGCCAATACCTTGGTGCACGGCCTCGCAGACTATGAGACAAACGTTGTGGCGCCGGCGTACACAGCGATATCACCGCTGTCGTCCGAGCGGTATGCGGATTTGAAGCCGTTCCACTCGCAGATCATACTCAATGACAGCTCCGATAAAAGTGTATTATTTGATGAGAACGAGCTCGAGTCTTATCTTCAAAACACAGACGCAGGAAGCAATCCAATGCTAGCGCAATCGTGGAATATGTTCAGCAGTAATATGCGAGACGCCGTGGCGCAAGAACCGTGCCTGGAAGTTAGCAATGCAAAGCTTATGCAAACGGTCATTGACACGTATGCACTCTCCACAGATGAGAAGATATACTTTCGGGACATGGTGTTTGGTGAGGCGTGTCTTTACTTCTTTCCTTTCATTTCTAACCCCACCAATAACGAGGTGATCCACGTGCTCCTCGAATACCTGATGGTGCTCAAGTTCATGGTTTATGCGATGATGGCACTTAGTGCATCATGTCTCTTCACCATCACAAAAGACTCAAAGCATGAGCAGAACCAGAAGAAATACACGCGTGTGTGTATGCGGCTCATTGTGCGGGCATTTAATGATCTCACCAACAACGAGCTGTCACTTTGGCACATCGAGGGTTTAATTCTCACGGTCCTCATTCTAACAATGCTTTTTCTGGATATCTGCTGCGCGGATACTTCCCAGACACCAGTGTCGTGGGTGGTGCACCTTAACAGTGCCCGGTCACTTCTTATCAAGTACAAAAACCTTAAGTCGCAGAGCTCTCAGCACCGACCAGATTCACTTGGTATCGTCATCGCTAAGCTGTTGTTCTTCTGCTACGACTGGAACACCAGCATGTGTCTTCCGATCGACGCAATTAGAAGTGATCAGTTGGCTGACCTATGGGCAATCACGGGTAAGCTTGATGCGATGATAGATGATCAGGATCACATCACCGCACTCAAAAGACTTGGGCTCATGATTCCCGCGTCTGAATCGAATAGTGCTTTTAATACATTCAACGCGCTCACTCCAGAAGTTATGAAAATCATCTACGAGATTTTGGATACCATCTGTCATTTGAATATTGGTGGCACTTCCGGAAAACCACTGCAGGCTTCGCCAGAGGCCATTACAAATATCATGGCACTCATCAACCAGGCATTAAAACAAAACGTTGTGCCCGGGGTTCTGGCACAAAATAACTACATCATTCTGCTCGATAATCCGGCACATCCATTTTACCCAAACGTGTCTCGTCGAATAATCTTGCCTGGATGTGTATATGGTATTGATTTGGATAGCCCGATGCATACACACTACTCTTGGTGTGATGTGGTGGTGAAGCTGCATGTGTATTTCCTTTACCTAAAAATCCTCACCTCGCATGGACTTTTACATCTTCCACGAAGCCATCCGTTAATCAAGAAGCTTATTGAGGATATCATGGGATTAATGTTTTTTGTGAAACCGAAAACAAACGGGTTGGATACTTCTTGCGCGTTCCTCACGTCTACAAATTATTTTTTATCCAAACGTTTATTCGATCATCGTGCCATTATGCTACAGTTCCCATTCAGACTTTGCATCGAGCTTACTGACCTGGAAGTGGATTTTGAAAAACTTGAGCTATTTTTCGAAGGGTTGGTTCTTTTAGGTTGCGGCAACTGTGTTGCTGCAGCTGATAAAGTAAGAGAAAATAAGATCATTTCTAAAAAGAGACAACTTAATAAACTGAAGCCTTCTGACAATCCAGATATGGATTACCTGACTCAAATTTTTGACATTTACTGAGGGGAAAAGCATGATTGTCGAACAACACACGCTATTTTTTTCTTTGTCTTTTCATGTGTTATTACTATTGTTTTGTTGCAATAAACAATGTATCCTGATCCTGTTTCTCCGCTGTTAAAAAACTTTTTTGGGTATCTAATGTGAGAATATGTCCCAAATTGCTACCACAAGAAGTTGATTTTTGCCTGATTCTGCAATTTCATCTCTCGCTGTATGCACAGAATCCGGGGTCGCCATTTAGAACTTGATTGTGCATGCCCAATGCGGCAACATTCCGCGACAATGTCTGAAAATCAATGGCTGCGAACGTCTCGAATATATAACAAGGCGGTTTTGTCTCTTTCAGCTAAAAGATTCAGTGAAGTAAGTATGAAACTGATTTTGGCTCCTCTAGAAGCACAGAAATGTATGAAAAAAACTTTATTTCGTGGGATTTTCCGCTTTGCCAACCGAGCAGACATTCTGCTCCTTTCGATGGCATCACTTTTCATCATTTTATCCGCGGTAGCTTCACCCATGCAAATTCTTATTTACGGAAAGTTCTTTGATCGGCTAGCGCTATTCATGAAAAGCGAATATGAATCCATGGGTAAATTCTTGTCCGATTTGCGGTTGCTCATTGGAACCATGATGGCGATCGCAGGCGGGCGTCTGATATTCGCATGGTTTGGTATAACCATATGGTTGGTTTTAGGAGAAAATACTCAAAGGAATGCTAGACGTACGTTATTTGAATCATTTTTGCATAGAGAGATTGAATGGTTAGAAACAAAAGAAAACCTTGTCGGGTCTCTAACGATCTTCTATCGTTGCATTGAGGAGCTACGCAGCGGGATCTCAGAAAACTTGGGTCTTTTTGTACAAAGTGTGGCACTATTGTGTTGCCTTTTTGTGGTAGCCATGACTTCACTGTGGTCTTTGACGCTCATTATCTGTTGTCTGGTTCCCCTTTCGGCACTATCTAGCTGGATATTCGGTAGCCTAACGACAAAACACGCCACACAAGAAAACTTATTAAACGCTAAAGCACTGAAGATTTTGGACTGGTGTTTTGTTTATGGATTCACAGTACGTGTTCTTAATGGAAAGTATACTGACCTTGCTAACTTTAGCACGGTTGTAGATCTGTCTGCCGAGGCATATATAAACATGGCGTTTGATATCAGTGCCAACACCAGTGTGCTCAAGTTGATGAGCAGCTTGGTAGTAGTTGGTGGACTCGCATTCGGACAGCACTTGGTAAGCACAGGACATTTGGACCTCGGCGATTTAATGACGGCTTTCAGTGCGTGCATGCTTCTCGGGGCCCAGATCTCGGCAGTTGGTGACATTATTGCTTTATTAAACAAGGCACAGGCAAGTTCTCACACCATTGATACTTTGGATTTTGGGGATGTGCCTTATTCACTGACAACAATTGACCTGTCAGCCAGCAAGACGTTGTGCTTTAGTTTGAAGACACCATGCATGAATTTATGTTTGAAAAACGTCAGCTTTCGATACAGAAACTCGGATGCGGACGTAGTAAAAGATATAACTGTTGAGTTTTCGTCGTCTCGAATGAATTTTATTTTTGGCAAGTCCGGATCTGGTAAATCAACAGTGGCGCTGCTAATCGCACGTTTCTTGAACAAGACAGAAGGGGAAGTTTTAGTTGACGGGGTAAGTTATACAAATCTTACTGAAACGTGGTTCACCGAGAACGTGTGTTTTATGGAGCTGCGCCCGCTTATTTTCGAGAGGCTGTTAGTAGGTAACTTACTTCTCGGAACTGCACTTGATGCACTGGATCCATCAACCAAAGCGCTTCTTGCAGACGCGTGCGCCTTTGCTGATTTGGAAGTATTCGTTGCACTGCTTCCCGATAAAATGGAGCTGGTATTATATCCGGATAAGCTTTCAGGTGGACAAATCCAGAAAATAGGATTGGCACGAGCGTGGTTAGCTAACCCACGAATTTTGATTATGGACGAAGCTCTCGGGTCCATCAATACAAAGGCCAAGCAGGCAATTATGCATCGCATTCGAGACTGGCGCCAGGGTTTGCTCACAATAGTAATCACACATGATTTTTCTGACTTACGAGGCAAGGATGTCCTTTTGCATTTAGATTGTGGCCGAGTGAAGTCTGTGGGGCTTGCCACAGTAACTCAAGCTTTCTGGGATTACAATTGTAGGGATGATACCCAGAAAAGCATATCTAAAAAGAACAAAAAAAGTGACATAGACAAGAACAGCCTGTCTGAGAAAACCTGTTCGGAAACTGATACTACAAACGATATTCTGTTTTCGATTGACTATATTAAAAGCCCTGCAATTCTTCGTGACCTTGAGCTGCAAGCAGTAGTCACCAGAACATCAACAATGAGCCTTTTTTCCATTGTACGCTTCTTGTACACAACAACCTGTCACCGTCTGCTCATAGCTTTCGGGCTCACTTGCGCACTTATTAGCGGCGTCGCTACACCCTGCCTTTCGTATTGCTTTGCGGAGGCACTCGCAATCATTGCACAAACTGCTGGTGGCCAGGCTGGCGATTCAGAAAAGATGGTCATGTGGTCTTTGATTATCGTGGCCGTGGCCGTGTGCGATCTGATGGCCACGTTCGGGTCGCACATGCTGCTTGATTATGCACTGGAGCAGTGGATTCTCGATCTCCGCAAACGTTGTCTCGCCAAAGTGAACGATCAAGACATGCTGTTTTTCGAAACATCTTGTGCATGCGATTTGAATACGCTTCTCATGAACGATACGCGAGATTTACGTAACTTAGTGTCCCATTTTTTACTGGGGGTTTTATTGGGGATATCACTCACAGGCCTTGGACTCACGTGGGCAATGCTAATCGGGTGGGAATTGGCACTTGTGGGCATGGCTTTTGTACCCCTCGTGATAGTTATCACCATGATATACGGTGCCGTGCTCCAGCGGTATGAGACTGCGTACAAAGACAACATTGCCCGTATCGAGAAGTTCTCTCAGGAGGTGGCGGCAGCAATGCGCACTGTGAGGCTGTTTGGCTTTGCTTCTGCGCTTGTCGATGAGCATCAAGAAAAGTTGCACGTCGTCTATCTCGCTGGATGCAAACGGGCTGTTGCCGGCGGCCTCGGAATTGCACTTTCAGAGCTTTGCATGACTGCTGCAACCACTACGGTGCTCTATTATGGCATGGTGTTGGTGGCGAATCAGCAGTACACACAACGGCAGATGCTCCAGGTATTGACGATGCTCACATTCACCATCGCTAGTGCTGCGCAGCTCATGAAACTGCTTCCTAAAATTAGTCGAGGACAGCGAGCAGCCACCTTAATTTCACAACTTTTACAACTCGGCGAGCTGCCAATAGAGTGCACTGGTGCCCAAAGAAGTATTCGGAGACCGGCCACTGCAGTGATAAAATTTGATCACGTGTCTTTCTCGTACTCCCCGAGTTTGGCTAGTAGATCTGTACTGGTAATACGAGATATGTCTTTCGAAATGCGTTCAGGGGAGGCGGTTGTTGTTGTTGGTGAGTGTGGGTCGGGAAAGTCTACCATTGCACTGTTGATGATGCGACTCTATGAGCAAACCCGCGGCACAATATCTTACCATGGCAGAGACATCAGGGAATACGAACCGGAATGGTACCGCCATCAGGTGGCGCTTGTAGGTCAGGATCCCGCATTTTTTGAGGCTCTGATTCGTGAAAATCTTCTTTATGGTTTGAGTGGTGCACCAAGAACTATTGCCATAGCAATGCTCGAAAATTGTTTAAGGGTAACCAATGCTTTTGACTTCATCGAGAAGCTACCTCGAGGTCTTGATACAGTTTTAGGTTCTGAGACACAATTCTCACTGGGCCAATTGCAGCGGCTTTCCATAGCTCGTGTGTTGGTACGTCAACCCAAGGTGCTCCTACTTGACGAGCCTACGTCACGGCTAGACGTAGAAAATATTAACTGGATTTCTGATTTGATTTTCAAAGAGCTTCCAATTTCCAACCCACAACTCTTAACGATCATAATTAGCCATGACCAGAAACTAATGGCTCGTGCTTCGCGAGTAATACTAGTGCAGAGCGGCCATATCGTTGAGAGCGGTAACTATCACGAACTCCTTGCACAAGGTGGAGCATTCGCTGACTTTGAGAGGTGAGGGCCGCTCGCTTGAAAAACGCATTTAATAATATTTACTTAAATACCTTTGTTGCATGCTCACGCCTAGATCTTCACATTTATGTAAGGAACCTCCACATCTTCGCCACTCTGATCATCACAGCAAATTTCAAGAATTAGGTTCTTCATATGCGCGGGCACAGGCTTTTTGCTAACATGTTCAATCAACTCAGTTATTTTCATGCCCAAACGCTCCTGCACTTTCTTTGGTGGGGAAAACGAAGCGTACAATAAGGTAACCCCATGTGATAACATAGAGATTTCCAACCCTTCATTTTCTTTGAATTGATCAAGCAACTGCTTCAACGTAATGTCGCCATGCACTTCAAATCTATCCCAGATTTGATCAAACGTCTTGTCATTATATTTACCCTTGGCCGATTTCACTGGCTCAGAAAATCCAAAGAAAGGAAGTGCTAAGTTAACGAACCCATTTTTGTAGAGTTCAATGTCATCATGCTGAGCAACAATCTTGTATAGCTCGAGACAAACCAAGCCGGTCACCAATGCCGTAGTTGTTGCAATCGCTGGGATGATCTTTCCTGCAATAAACTTAGTCTTGGAAGCATCTGCGGTCTCAATGCCGTAATTCAAAGCTCTACAGTTCGAAGCAGCCGCAATAAACTCGATATGATGGTTAGAATCATCATCTTTTTCGAATTCGATGGGCGTCAATCTGTAACCTGCCAAAGTAGATGGCTCGGGCATAGAGGCCACAATATTTTGGATTTCGCTCTCGTCGAAGGCCCCAGAGAATTTCTTTGCTTCTTCCTCAGCCTCGGCTTCACTAGCAGCAATTTTGATACCTTCTTTTGGCACAAAAGGCGCAGGAACAAAATCAGCCAAAACCTTTTTGTACTCATCATTTGATATGTTCTGCTCTTTCAAACCGTAGATGAAAGCCAACAAATGGGCACCTCCAACAATGAAGTTGAAGTGGTCAGAGTTATTGATGTCAAATTCCAATGCTGTGGGTGCTCTCTTTGGACCAGCCCAGAATGGTGCGCCGTTAGAAGTCTTGGCATCTTTTGGAAAGTTGAATAAAAGCTGTTTGATGTCATGGTTGAATTTGCTCTCGAATTCCAGTCTGGCCCATCTAATGCAGTCAGAAAATGAATATGGTCTTTCATTCAAGAGAGAAGCGATGTTTGCCAACGTTCCCTTGATGTCGGGGTTTTGCTTCAATGTCTGCTCAACATAATTGGGTTGGCTTAAGTACATGTTCACAGTCTCGGGTGAATCTGCAAAATAACCTTGGAACAAAGATTTTGCCCAGGCAATGGTGTGATCAATCTTATTCGGGAAAGAACGCAATGTACACAACGGAATGGATTTCTCTGGCGGATCTTGCGAGGAAGAATACAGTTCTGTCAAGTTAGGAACAACAACTTGGGTATTACCTTTGGTACCCAAAGTCCCAGACTCAAGCAATGGCTTCTTGTAAAAGACACAGCGACGGTCGACATACGTTCTCGCGTCCACATTGTCCAAGGCATTGGTCACAATGTCCAAAGGCTCCCAGAATGAGTCACCGAAAATATGTTCAGTATCCGGACCTACCTTGTCTAACATAGGGTGAATCTTTCCTTCCAAGTCTGGGTTCATTTGTTGCACGGCCTTGGCGGCAATTTCGGACTTGTTTCCACCAACATCGCGTGGACGGAACAAAAATTGACGGTTCAAGTTAGACTTCTCAATTGAGTCATTGTCTGTAATAGTGATACCACCACGGGGTCCGGTTCCCAATCCCATCAACGCCCAATTTTTAAGCATTTCGCAACCAATCGCCCCTGAACCAACAAGGAATACTTTCAAGTTAGAGATGGCTTCTTGATACACTGAGCCAAATACAGCAACCTGGCCATCATAGCGTGAACCCACAGGCTGCGTGTTTTTCTCAGAGCGAGGATATTTGGAAGGAGAGGGCAATGACTCCAATGAATCGAAGTATAAAAATTGTTTCACTGGACTGAATTTCGACGAGCAGCACTTCAAGACCTCTTGTGCTACCAAGCCTCCCATGAAAGCAACCATACCAGGAATATCGCCTGTTGCTTGGAACGCCAACTCCGTGATAAGTTTAGCATCGACACTAGCGCTATTCAAAACATCCGGATTTTGGGCAGCAAACTCCTCAGCATAGCGTACAATCTCATTGGCGTCCTCGGCGTTACAAGGGCGGGGAAACTTTCCATGGTGTTTAGCCTGGAACGCGTGGAGAGCTTGAAAACCTACGTGAAGCTGCGGCGGGCGGTCAAATTTGGCAAAGTCCGAAAAGAGAAACTCTGGCGAGCGCAACTGCGTAGCGAGTGGCTGAAAGACCACTTTAGAGGGCATTTTCACCTGTTGGAAAAGGCCACCCTTCATATAGGTGCCATAAGATGGGTCAATTTGGATTTTGAAGGCATATGGGCCCAACACCTCGAGTCGATGAGGACTGCCATCGTTCAACTTGGGCATTCCTTCAACCTCAGAGAAGCGTACATAATCGCCGTCTTGCAATCCGTGTCTACTGTCGTCCAACATGGTCACAACTCCTTCGGCGTCAATGTCGGATACAATACCTGTGGTGGGCTCCTCGCCAGTGGAATCGAGGACAGTAAAAGCTGGGCCTAAGTCCACAAACAAACTGGAAAAGAGACCACGGACGTCCGCCGCCACAAAGCCTATGTCGTTTGCGTGTGTAAATTCGTTGATTTGCAACTGTGTTTCCATGGAAAGATTCGTGGCAACCACACATTTGAATCTGCGCAAAGTAGCCTCAGAGAGATCCTCAACTATAGAAATGGGGACGTACAGGTTCAATTCCAGCAACCTTTCCGCACACGCTGACGCTGTTGGCTTTCCGACATCGGCCTCGGAGAGGAAGAATTGAGTGGAAAGATCAGCAATCTGTACCGGCAGAGGATCGTATAAGGTAAGGGATTTGACACCCGCGAGTGCCACGTTTTTTGCAACCTCAACACCGAGTCCCTTGAGCCCAATCACAAGCACGTTGGCGTTTTGCATTTTGAGCATGGCCTCCTTGCCTAGCACGTAGAGCTGCCTGGAATATAAGCTCTCGTCGATCACGGGTACATCAATTTGCATACTTTCTGTCATTTTTGATAGACTTTGTTGTTGATAGCGTAGATGCTTCTACTGTGAAATTGCTGAGAACAGTGAGCCGGTGGGGTGGCGATTGAGGTTATGACTTATATTGCGATTGCGCGGAGGAGGTTTGGCGGAGACACGACTGGTCACGTGTGAAGAAGTTTCCATTTCGGAAGTTCTGGATAATATATGACATGATAGATAGATAAAATGTGGTAGTGACAAAGATTCGAAATGCAAGACACATACTAGATCTATCACAAAGAAATTTTTTTCATGATGATGTTGATATTGTACATCATGAGAAGCGTGAAAACGATGTTATAATCTGGTATATGAATATGGCACATGAAGTTGCATGCTTGGTTGAGGCAGAAAAAAGCGTAAAGGATTTCGACTTGCTTCGTCAAATATGTATGTATTTTTTATCGATTTGAAGGAGTATATGCATTTTTGAATGTTTGACAGGCTAACTACGAATTGTATGATGAAAATGATCCTCCTTACGTGATCTTGAACCGTTTGATTCACAGTGACGGTGAGCACACGAAGCTCAATTTGATCGGTTTACAAAGAAAAGAAATCACGGAGGTGAATAAATAATTAGACCGTCTTTACAAAAACTTTTTTAACTGAAAACTCCCTCCTCTGGCAAAAAGAGAAGCAGATCATTCAATCCTTTTGAATCAGGAAATATCATGATCAAACTATGTGCCGATAATCAACATTCTTCCATAATCAAAACGTAGAGTGCTGAATGTATTCAACATAGATGTCTTTTGAATGTTCTTGTAATTTTTTGGATATGCAATTTATTTTACTTTTATGTAAATGATGGCCTAATATTTTACAGTCGTTTCGAATGGACAGAAAAAACCCCAACGTTGCGGTCAACAAGAGAGAAAATCAAATAAAAAATTTGTTGCTCTGATTGTGTTAACTACTTAAGCTAATTCAAAACAATTGCAATCAGAACAAAATATTCAATCCAGCATATCACTTGGTAGTACAGTAGGGTATGTAAGATCCAAGTGAATAATAATCGAGCTTCTTGAAGGCATTACTCTTGTGTGTATTTAGTGAAATACAAACGACTTTTATTAGCCACCCCAAACTTCTTTGTTCCTGTTCAATGGATTAGTATCAAACAGCAGTTCACATTGGAAGCATTATTTATTTGTCTAAAGATGATCAAAAAAGATGGACAATATCACGTCAAAGGCACATGCGAACATCAACCTAGACACCCAGATGACACAATGGTGAAACATGATGGCCAAGTATAGTAGCAAATGATGTTACAAGGAAATTTCGACAAGTATCAGTGACTTTACTCCTTGCTCAAACAGTTAATTAAACTTATACTCCAGAACACATTTTTCAACGGCCGAGTCTGAAAATCAATGAATGTGTACTAAATTTGACTTTGCTCAATGAGAGGTATTGAGATACAGAGGGTGTTCACGGATACAAGCTCAAGTAACGGCAAATTACTGTATCTGGCAATTGATACAGATAACCTACATCCGATGTGCGCATTTATATGATACACAATTCATGAGAAATAAGACCGGAGCCAAGGCAAACCCCCAGAACTATTTTGCTTAAGAAAAAAGACCTAGATTTCATCCACTGTATATGACTCCACATTTTAAATTCCCTTATCGATCTATAGATGGACTCTCTGGAAGAAATAGTACAACACCCCTGCCATATGCCACGTGACCTTCATACCCGAGGCGCGGTCTCGTAACTATTCCAGCGGACCCATATATTTTATACTCCAGACAGGTACCAGAATCACCTTCAATACGGGCATACACCTGCAGCACACTAACGAAAGCTAAAAATGAGGTTCTTCAGCGTGTTTGCATATGTGATTCTATTCTATAATATTGGTCATGTCTTTGCCGGTGCGGACCTGGATGATACCCCCACGACCAACAAAAACACCGATGATGCGAAAGAACCCGAAACTACAGGCGCCCTAACGGCTGGTGACGAGAAGCCTAAAGAGCAGGAGCTCCCTACGGAATTGACTCTCGAGACTTTTGATTCGGCCACTAGCGAGTCGCTTACATTTGTCGAGTTCTACTCGCCCTACTGTTCGCATTGTAAAAAGCTCGCGCCGACTTGGAAAGAGGCATATTTTTCGACCGAGGAGCAGCAGCGCAAGTCCAATATCAATATGCGGCAAGTCAACTGTGTCGAAAGTGGCGACTTGTGCAGTCGCGAGAAGGTCCGCTTCTTCCCAGACTTACGGCTTTACGCGCCAAATAAGAAGGAGGATCAGGCCCAACCGCTGCTGCGTTTTGTCGATCTGTACCCTAACTCGCTTGCAAGAACTGTGGAGAATTTCAGTAAGTACTTGAAAAGCGCAGTGGCGGAGTTCGACCAGGCTGCGTTGGACATGCCCAGTTTGTCCGAACAAATGGACGTGGACATGGCTTTTAAAGTCATAGCCGGCGAAGCCTCGGAGCCTTATTTTGTGGCTCTTTTTCTGAGCTCCAATGCTGAATGGGAGAATGCAAAGTTCCTGCCCAGCTGCTTGGACTGTCACAAGCTCAGCCTGACGTGGAGTAGGCTATCCAATCTCATAGCCACCTTTGCACGCACGGCGCACTTGAACTGCCATAGTCACCCGCTAATATGTGAAAAATTGGGGTATCCCGAGTTAGGGAGCCGTGCACAACCGCTGATGCCACGCTACATTATGTTTGCTCCCAAGAAAACTGGCTTAATTCGTTTTGATTATAATGGCGCATTGTCTATCAAGGACATGCGGGGGTTTGTTGTAAAGTTAGCAGAGAACATGCAATATAAAGAGAAAACTTTAAAGGGGCTCCAGATGATGAATGTCTTGAAAACAGACCTCCCAGAGAACCCTCAAGACTTGTACTATCCTCCTCCAAACAAGATGGCATTGGCGTTTGATTTTGATCTCCAGAATGTGACCCCAGAAGACAAGGCAATCTTGCCGTACTTGTTAGAAGACGTTACAAAGTTGCCATTCGATATTTCTTTAGTGATGTGCCATGCTGTGACTATTGAAGAGATGTTGGAAACTCAGGCAAGGGGCTTGGTGAACTACGTAAACTCTGACGAGACATTCACTAAAGTCGAATTCGACAGGAGCATGCATCTTGCAATGAGCTTAACGGCTAAACCCACACTCTACATCTTCAAGGAGAACTCGTTAATTCCGGCCATATACCAGAACTATGCCTTGGAAGACATGCGAAAGGAAAAGAAGATCGAAAGCTTTATCCGCAAGAACATGTACCCAGTGTACGGAGAATTGAGTCCAAGCACATATGATGCATATTTTCTAAGCAGGACTCAAAAAAATAAAGAAAACGACAAGGTGGTCATCACATTTTTGAACAGCGGCGACGCCACAGCAATCAAAAACACCATGTACAACTTGTCCATGACTGCGCACCAATACCATTTTGTAAAAAGCCAGTTCTACTTTAACAACTTGTTGCAGGAGCGATACAAGAAAAGCCAAAAGGTGGCAATGTTGCGGGAGAATGATGCGAAGACCACCGAGATTATCAGCGAAATGCGCCAGGAGGTACCACATTTGTTTGACTACAACGAGGCGCTCTTTACGTATGTGGACATGGTGAAATACCCTGACTTTGCACGCGATTACGGGCTTGATATCGACGGGAAGAAATACAAATCAGGTGACACCATCATAGTGTCCAAGGCTCAGAAGGTGTACTGGGATACAGACCTTCGCGGAGCAAAGCTCACTAGCGACCGGCAAGCGTTGCGCGAGGTCTTGAAGTATTTATTGAGTCCGGACCTTGTGTCCGAGCAGGCCAGATTGACTTCGAAACTCGTTGGCAGTCCCTACCATAGACACCTACGCGGGGCCGATTACGTGCACCAGCACGGCTTTCTCGGGTATATCATGTTCATTCTAGTGGTGTTCTTGGTATTCCTGGTAATGAGGAGGCTCATGAGAAAGACCATTCCCAAGAAGGGCGGAATTCTTGGCAACATGTTCGCGAAAAGCGACTGATGATAAACATTTCATGCTTGTAATTATTCTAATATATGGCGAATACGAGAGTCAGCTTCAAGTACCTTCCGGTAGCTGGCGCTAATCTGCACCACGGAATAATTCACCCCTGGCACCCCGGACACTCTACTGTACGGAGGTACTACGGAGTTCGCAGGCACGACGGTGTTGTCCTCAATAACGCAGCAGTCGTTGATGACACTGAGTTCCCCTAAGACGCAATTTGCTCCAATGAAAACACGGTTTCCCACCTGGATCAGCCTGACGACAGAGTCCGCACCAACAGTCGAGTAGTTGCCGACTTTCACGTCCGCAAAAACGCTGGAATCGGCCGATATTTTTGCTCGGGGCGGATCCACCACAGATCTACAACCAAGATGCGTATACTTGCCAAGCACGATTGAGGGCAGATTCGGCGACTGAGTCTCAACGTCGCCATTGAGCGTACAATTTTCACCAATGGTGCAGTTTTCCAGGATGGAAATGCGGTTGGCACCTCTGATTATAGCCAGGCGCGCTATCCGGTTGCCTGTGCCAGTTTCAATCCAATTCTCCATGAGCCTGGTGGGCGAATGTTAACAAGACGCGCGAAACGGTATAGTTGGTGCGGCGTGGCGCGGGTTTTGGATCAGAGCACTTTTATGAGCTATTGGATGAAAAGAGATAGGAATATCACGAGAAGAAAACGAACAAAAATGACCTCAAGAAACAATAAAGAGATAATAGAAGAAGCAGAACCTGCAAAAGACAAGAGCGTGCACCTAAACAAAAAAAAGCAATTACACGAAAACTTTTTTTTTCCTCTGGCGAAAAGCGTTCATCCAAAGTGATTCATCACTAGGCGTTTTGAGCTACGAAAAATGGGTATTTTATTTTTTGCCGTTTCTTGTCTCCGCTAACTTTTGCGCATACACGAATGCACATACACCCCTCTAGGCGCGCCAAGCTACACGGTGGCATTACTGTGTGCATTACTGTAGTATCTGGGTGGTGAGCATGGCCGCGCGTCAGCACCAGGACCTGTGATCGTTGCTTCTTCCAAGTCTTGTACTTCTTCAGCAGGTACGTTTAACATCACAACAACATACACCAATACACTTTTGGGTTTTTGTGAGTGTTTCTTTTGATACACCTTCACTGTTCTTTTTCTTTTCTTTCTGGCCCCTGTCCGAAACATATTTCCCATTATATCTTCCTTCCGCCCCTTTTAATATCGTGATGTCGCAGTTGTTCAGAATTGACTGTGGTTACCAGAACTACGACTGGGGGAAAATTGGCTCGAAATCTGCCGTGGCCCGATTTGCAGCCAAGTCCAACCCGAACACCGTGATCGATGAAAGCCAGCCGTATGCAGAATTATGGATGGGCACCCACCCATCGGTCCCCTCCGAGATCGTGGGGGATAAAGTCTTGCGGAATAAAGTGTTGCGGGACGTCGTGAGAGAGGATCCCGCGAGGTACTTAACCCCTGCAGTGGTTGCAAAGTTTGGTGGCAACAAGGAATTGCCCTTCTTGTTCAAGGTGTTGTCTATCGAAAAGGTGTTGTCCATCCAGGCCCATCCCGACAAAGCCTTGGCGGCGCAGCTCCACAAAGCAGACCCCAAAAACTATCCGGACGACAACCATAAGCCGGAGATGGCAATTGCCGTCACCGACTTCGAAGGCTTTTGTGGGTTCAAGCCATTGCGCCAGATAGCAGAGACCTTGCAGACAGTCCCGGAGTTTCGCGACATCGTGGGCGCAGATACCGCAGACGAGTTTGTCAAGAACATCCAGCCTAACGCTGCAGCGGGATCTGCTGAGGACAAGTTAAACCGCGCGTTATTGCAGAAAGTGTTTGGCAACGTTATGACTACCAGCGACCCCAAGGTGACAGAAAAAGCAGCGCTGCTCGTGTCACGCGCACAGACCGAGCCCAAGGTATTCAATGCATTAGCAATCGGCTTGGCCGACTTGGTACTCAGACTAAACAAGCAGTTTCCCAACGACATCGGCTTGTTTTGCGGATGTATGATGTTGAACCACGTGCGTTTGAATGCAGGTGAGGCCATGTTCTTGCAAGCTAAGGACCCACATGCGTACATCAGCGGGGACATTATCGAGTGCATGGCTGCTTCCGACAATGTCGTGCGGGCTGGCTTTACTCCCAAGTTCAAGGACGTGACAAACTTGGTTGAGATGTTAACGTATTCATACGAGCCTGTTGACAAGCAAAAAATGCCGCTCTTACCTTTTGAAAAGTCTCGTGGTGCGGCACCTACCTCCGTTTTGTACGATCCTCCAATTGCAGAGTTTGCGGTGTTACAGACGATCTTTGACACCAAGCTGGCCCAAACCCAGGAGTTTGATGGCTTCGCAGGTCCTTCTATTGTTATTGCCACAAATGGTGCGGGCCTGATTAATATCAAGGGCTCCGATGAGCTACTCCCCATCGAAACGGGATACGTGTTTTTTATTGCGCCAAATACAGAAGTCGAGTTGGTATCTTCATCCACGGATGAGCCACTCACTACCTACAGAGCTTTTGTCGAGGCCAACTAGAATATCTGTACATGCATTGGATATAGATATTAGGTTTGTCACAAAAGGTGTTGCGCAAAGTCCACCATGATGTTGATGTCATAAACTGCGTATGCATTCATTTTGTGTATTGAATGCACACTTCTCTCGTCCAATCTTTGGTTTTGCTTTTGCTAGAACTTAGAATGAGTAACTGTGGGCAAGTTTTCCATTGAAAAATTTATTTCATCATCTTGATTATAATCTGCTGAATCATACAATGTGGTCACTTGCTTATCAACATAAAAAGTTTTTTGAAAAATAAAAATATGGTAAGAGTCCTCAATATACTTGTACCTTTGCTTCTACCTTTATATCTCAGACATTACTTACGAGATGTCTTTATATGCCAAAATTCATTTAATTTCCAATTCAATGTGTTATACTTCAAGTTCACATCCGATTCAATGCATATATATCGTTTGACTTTTCGTGCTTCAAGACACAATGCACTTTGCTTATGGAGGCGGATAAATTTTCTCAATATCAGTTCTAGATAAAGGCATGTAATACATTATACAATGGTTTTCATATGCGATCAATTAGTATAAGGCATAGATGATTTTGATAACAGCACATGAACTTCAAGTCCATTTATATGCAATATCTCAAGTATAGCTTAACTTACTTACATATTACTAGTACACCCTAATTACCATTTACCAGACGCGTAAACGTATTTTTCTTCTCCTAAACCTGATGTTGAGATTCGCCGAATGCTACTTCTTCTATTTTGAATGATATCTTCAATGTTTGAGCCATGTTGACATATGTAATAATTAACCCTACTCCATGCAATATTCCCGAGAGTATCCTGCATAATTGTCTTGATCGTTCAGATAATGTCTGACGTCTTAGTCTTGACATGATCCATGGTTTACTGGAAGTCTTTCGTATGTATCTGGTATAATGACATCCAACATTTTGCTGAATACTGGAAATATTGATATGGATGTAAATACACCTCCGATTTCTTCTCCCACTGACATTTTGGACTCACTACAGTTCAAGCATATTGAAAAATTTGAATGCATCGACGATCATGATCTGCTTGCAGACACTATGAACTCGGCCACTGATCTTGACTCCCGCTCCATTTATGTTGGAAATATAGATTATATGACAACCCCGAAGATGCTTGAACAGGTCTTTACCCAAGTTGGACTAGTGCAAAAAGTAACACTACTAGTTCATAGACATACAGGGTTTCCCAAAGGCCATGCATACGTTGCGTTTGAAAAGAAAGAAAGCGTTAAAAGGGCACTTGATGAATTAAATGGTACTCTTTTGTGCGGTCGATTCTTAAGAATACACCAAAAAAAGAACACTCTGGACCATCAACAAGGGCAACATAATCACAGTAAGGCGCATGGGAATTTTACAAGAGGACGAGGAAGAGGAAGAGGAAGAGGAAGAGGAAGAGGTAGGTGTCGGGCAAGAGCGAATGTTGCCAAGGATTCATGAACCATACTTCAAAATAACATCGGACAATAGTGGTTCGAGATAAATTAGGTGAAAAAAAACCGTATCAGATCTCATTAACTAAAATTCTGTCCCTAATGACCAGCCCGCATACAATTGTATGCTCCAACTAGTCTTCCAGGAGTTATTCATGCAATTCAGTCAATACTAATTCAATTTCTTTTCAATGTACAAAATTAAAAAGGTAGAGTGGTCATAATACTAAACCAGTGTTCTGAACTTTTTAGTTAGAGCCAGAAGTTCAGGCACCACTGAGACATCTTCAAAAAAAATTAGTTACTTAAAGTTTACTGTAAACACAAATTTATCCCAAGATACAGACAATTAAACGGAAAAACATATTAAGCATTCTATAGCCGGGGGCTCCTGAGAGTGCGCTGACCAGTGAACAAACATGCACCCGTACACCAGTCCAAGGTATACGCCGCGAAGAAAAGAGCGAAGAGCATCGCGCTCTAGAGTTGGAATAACAGTGATAAAACTACGCAGGTGACTGAAAAAAACAACACGTGCAACACCATATCAACACAACAATATGACTTCTGTTAGAAAAAGAAAGATGGCCCGGTCGTCGGTCAAAAAAAATACAAGGAGGGTAAAGGACAGCAGCAAGAAAGTCGTCATGAAGGGCCATCCGCTCATGGCCAAGTACTGGGACCCCAAGCTCACATTGATCCAGAATTACAAGAAGCTTGGTTTGACTGTGAGTCTCGGAAAACAAAGCGGTGGTGTTGAGCCCAAGTTGCAAACTCTCAGTGATCGCCGGGCACAGGATACCGAAAATAGTGACGATAGCGATTCTGACAATGAGGATGAGAACCTAGGGTCGGAGAAAGTCGAGACCGACCCTCTCAAAATCCCAGTCGGCGAGGCTCGCATTATTCGTGACCCAGAGACGAACGAAGTGGTGCAAGTAATTCACGGTCAAATGCAGCCTGTGGAAGAGAAGGAGGAGAAGAACGAGTTTTCCATCGTCGAGAAGTTGGAAGAGTATAACAAGGAGCATGCTAAGCCCGTACGCGTAACCACTCCGTCGGAACGTGAGGACTACTGGTTAAGCCAAATGTACGAGAAATATGGCGAAGACTATGAAAAAATGAAATGGGATAAAAAGTTAAACAAGGCATTCATGTCGGCAGGCCAGTTGAAGAAAAAGATGGCCCAGTGGAAGAGAGCGAATGGTATTTAGCATGTGAGGCGGCGTTTGTACAATACGAGATTGATCTTTGTTTAAGCGTGGTATGAATGAGTAGCTTCTAAGCCGAGTCAGTTTTAAGAGGTGGTTATATCGATGTAACTATGTGTCTGAGAGTGTGAACTTGTAACTGGCGCATAATCTTGGAGCTTCTACACCACGTATTATCTATAAAAAGCTTCCGTCTATTCCTTCTGGAAATCCGAGCTCAAGCTGTGAATTGTTACTTCTTCCGAACGGCACCACCTGGCCCAAGCACGGCATGTTCTAGGTCTCTTTTCAACATTAGCACACGTTATCTGTCGCTATCAATTGCCATCAAATCTCTTAATACCTCACAAAACTCGGTCATTCAGCTAACTTGTGCTAAGGATTCTTGTTCAGCTCTGAACAAATTCCAGGAGCCTGCTTGGAAGATTTTTGTCCAAGATTTTGTCGACAATAACATTCATGATAGGACGAAGGTTGCTAGTCTCGTACATATCAAGCAACTTCTTGTCGGAGTTTTCACTGGCGTCTTGCGTCTCGATCATCTCGACGAACGAAGGGTCGATGGGGACCTTGCCCAAGAAATCGAGCTCAAGAGCTTCGCTAAGTTTCTGGCCACCACCACTCAGAAATATGTTCGTGCATTCGGCACAGTGCGGGCAAATAAACCCAGACATGTTTTCCACCACGCCCAAGACCTCGAAGTTGACCTTCTTACAGAAATTAATCTCCTTGCGCACATCGGCAGTTGCAACCTGCTGCGGGGTCGTGACAATGATGGCTCCGTCTAGCGGCTGTGCCCACCGAAGCTCCTCAGCAATCGCTATGTGTTCGTCCGACGTACCTGGAGGCGTGTCAATAAGAAGATAGTCCAACGGCGCCAGTCCAGGACCCCCACTCCACACGGTGTCCTTCAAGAACTGGCGCACCATAGCCGTTTTCTTGGGTCCCCGCCACACTACCGAGCTGTCCCGTGTACCTAGGAGAAAGCCCAACAGCATGAGCAGAATGCTGCCTTTGGTGACGTCCTTAGGATTATGATAGACCAGCACCGGGACCCAGCCCTGCACCGACTGCCGTACCTGTTTACTTTCCACACCAAACATCCGCGGAAGCGATGGGCCCGTCAAGTCAATATCCAAAACCCCCACGCTATAGCCTTTCAACGCCAAAGTGAGCGCGGTTTGGGTGGTGACGGACGACTTGCCCACGCCTCCTTTTCCGGAAAGTACTAGGATGATATGTCTGACGTTGGAAAGCGATCTAGGGATCTCCTCGGTCATATCTGTAGACATGTGTTCTGCGTTTGTTTAAGAATCTGCAAACTACTCATTTACGACCTGGATGGTGCTGGGCGATGCGCGCGGTGGAAATTAGGCGCACCATCGCCGATGACGTGCTTGCTTACTAAGATACCAAATGAATGTGAGTTCCAAAAGCATAAAAAGTAGCGGGATCGAATGGGTTGAAGACCCCCAGGTGTATTAGGCGTCCAGCTGAAAGAAAGTTAGTGATATGTAGAATTATGATTGTTCTGTTCTATATGATACTTTGTGAGAAGAAACATTCTTTTTGGGCATTAAACGAAATAGTTGCGGCGGAAACTAGAAAGTGGCTGCACCATAAAAGTGCGACGGGCCATATACTTACGGAATCTTCCACACATGTCTTGTGAGGAATCATTTGTGACCTTTAGAAAAACAGGGAACCATTCTCCTATATCTAGGCATATTATGAGTCTTGTTTAACGAAACAAGGTGCCTCGTAGTCTAGGTATACGCTACGCAAAACGGTCTAGAAATGACAGATGAAGCTTTCATATATCGAGTGCTGCCACTGTTTTCAGCGGGATCATTTTTTCACCATAGTTCTTTATATTTTAACTCTGATTTGCATTAAAAAATGCATTAATTTTGAAATCTGTTTCTCAATTAATTTCACTAGCTACAGTGAATTCTCAAACTAAGTGCTCCATAAAATTGTTCGTGTTGGTAAATAAAAGTTCATGTGCACCTTCACAACGCTTCTATTCCCAAGCCCTGGGAGTTTTCTAGTAAGCCGAGCTTTTTCCTACCGATACAAGTCGTTAGTATCCCAAAACATACGTGCAAGACGGTTGAAAATATCATTTTGACTAATAGAAACACCAGGCTGATTGTCAAAAATGGTACTTTAATGTGTGCTCGTTTTCCTTATTGAAAAATACATGTAATCATGTTACTAATCAGGTATAAATCAGTGAAATGGAATTACGATGACCACATGCAAACACTATGTTGCATTAGAGCTTCTTACTATAAAATCATAAGTAGCGACAGCAGCAAAACCGAGCCAGACAAACTTATGCGATTGTTTATTTTGGCATATGGTTTCCCTGTTAGGAAATTAATGAATCTTACCTTTACTGAAAAACACGCCGCGTCGTGGTTTTGGGAATTCCAAATGGGGCTATATGTACTTTGCCGCCATTAAAGTCTTTACATGATAGAGCAAAATCATCACCACCGAAATCCTCACACTCTATTGTCCAGCACTTACATTCCACCTATATGTTTAAGGTCTCACTCCCCTCCTTCAGTTATGACATACGCCATACTAAAACTGGGCATGCATTTCCCCTCGCGCTTGTAGATGTTGCGCCGCTTCCAGCACGTCAAGCAATACTAAACGCGCCGCGCCCACCAATCATATGCACACCGGTTCTAAAGCCACGCCTGACTGCTAGATATGGTCATGTCGTAGCTAAGAGGACACTTTCTCCACGCAGAATATTCAAAGCAATTCTTGAAAGCTATTTTCCAACTCTTTTTTATTAGCATTGCATTCTGAAGCCGCATACTCTTGTTTCTCAATATCCTTCCCGACTTCCCCCACCCCAATATGGACTCTCGATACTCAACAGCTGGCTCAGGCCATCTGAGAGATCTTCGTACACAATTATTCGGCACGCCGCAACATAGAGTCGGTGGGAATAGTATTCCCCAGAGGTTGAGCTCGCCCTATGATCTGGCGCCGCTAGTTTCTGCACGGCATAATGAAGCGTTTATGCTGTCTTTAGAAGACCAGAATAATAGCGAGGTCGACCAAATGAGCTCGAAGGTATCTGCCCTCAAGTCCCTCGGAGTCATGATGGGGCTGGAAATCAGCAAGTCTATGCAATTGAATAATGAAATCTCCGACAATTTCGAGCGCGGCACCGTCACGTTGAAAAATACATACAACCGCATGGTCTTGATGAGCAAACGCGCAGGCATCTCGTGGAAAATGTGGCTCGTGTTCTTTGCCGTATTCTTTTTCTTGTGTTACTATGTTTGGCTTTTTTGATGGAACTACATCCCGAAATATCAAGGCCCTTGTCATTGACCAATCAACATATATGAACCAGATTAGATTCCTGCAGGAGCAAAAAGACCATCTAGATAGACGAATGATGTCGGAGTTTTTACAATAGTAGATGAGTGTCATCTTCGTATTTAACTACTGCCAATACTTGCAGTCAATACTAATGACATTATTTTCAGCTGTCTTTTGTTCTACTAGATGGTGAATGACGAAGTCTCCGATACACCTACTCCCATTTCTTCATGTAATACATTGGTATTTAATGGTTTACATGTGAGTTTCAAAATATTTTCTGTAATCCACTTACATGTCTTGAACTCATATCTTTAACGTGGCATGAATATAATGAATACACCTTACTTTGAAACAGACTCACAATCGGCTTGTGTGCTGTCAATTGTTACGCGCGCTTATCACTATTTTGGTCTCGTTTAGATGGATCTAAAATATTCTTGGAATTCCTGAACAATAACTTTATGCAGAAACTGTGTATATGAAATGAAGATAACAAAGAAAATATAGTTTGCGGAGGTATCCTGAGAAATACCTTCCATACAACGTCGAGCGAAACATATTCTCCTTACACTTTCTGTCTTATACATAATGCACAACCACCTCTGGTATTGATTGCATCACTAGCAGGTAAAAAAGACATAACACAATGGTTATTGGTCCCGATGCTCCTACAATACCAAGCTTTTGAGTTTGTCTAATGCTTGACTATCAATATCTTCGGTTGATACCAGACTGTTGTCGCTGGGAGCCAGGCCGTTTTCTGTACTTTGCTCATCATGATTTCCCAGGTCCATTTGAAGAATTGTTCCCAAAACAGTGCATTGGTTCACAAATGACGCTCGAGGACTTGCGGTATACTTCAACTGAATCATCTCTGCGGATTCGTCCTGCTCCTTTCGAGGCAGAGCCGAAGCTCCATTTCTCAAATCCATCTTTGATTTATCCAACTTCAAAATCAGCTGTTTAGGCTGAAGCACCCGATGCAGTGGCTGATGCTTTGGAGTGGGTGATTGGGTCATATCCCGCAGTGCCTTTATTCCTTCCCTTTGCCGATGCCTCTTCAGTTTGAGTTTCATGTGGCTCTGAAGCGCTAAGTAATATCCGTTTGTCTCGCTAACATGACTCACAAGGGACTCGGGAGAATTGCTGCCATCGGAAGAGCTAGATGAATCAGTAAGGGGATCAAAATCGTAATCTGCCTCGGAATGCACTTCCAGCGAACTCCACACTTCCTCGATCGGGGACCTTGGTGGTACTATCTTTCCCAAAATCGGACTGCTACCACTACTCTGCGCATCTCTCAACGCTGTATTTCTGCTCGTGGCACCGCATTCGCAATCTCTATTTTGGTTTTTTTTGGGCAGACTTGACATCACTTTGATGCGAAGCTTTTTGTGAAGGGACAGCTCAGGCGTCTCATGGACTGTAGCAGGCGACTTCTTCGGAAGAAACAGGTATGCGAGCGGATTCACGGCCTCGAAAAAGGGCGTCAGTTTCATCAGGCGGGGCCCCAAGCCTATGGGTCCTGAAGAGAGTAAGCGTAATGGGCTTTTTTTGGGGCGGGATGTGGGCCATGTGCCTTTTCCCAGAAAACCCGTATCCATTTCCATATACATGTCCTCTTTTTGTCGCCTATACTTGGCAATTGAACTATCCATGAAGAGCTCAAAACTCTGGGGATCCGCAATCAGTTCACTGCTTTGGTTTGTGAGCGTATCCTCATGACCAGCATCAGGATTGTTTTTCGCGGGAAATTGATCGAAATTAGCCGACACTTTTGGTGAATGTTGGTCGTGCTCGGTGGGTTCTGAGCCACCAGATCGAACAGGTCTGAAGGAACTCATGCATGGCTGTTCCTGGAGACCTGGCCCGTTCTGCTCACCTCTTGGTTTATTTTTTTTGTCGGTATCAGGCTCTTTTTGTAATGCCTCATTGAAAACTGTATCCAAGCTCCGTGAAAGTAAGTTACATTCCGCTGGACCCTCATTTATATTATGTAGATGGTTGGTTGAACTTTTCTGACTCTTCTGAAAATGATTACCCGATAAATTAGAATCTTCTGACGCACCAAAGAGCCTGCTTAAAGAGAAATGCTTATCCGGATCTGGAATACGTTTTCCTGTCCTTCTTTCACTGATTTTCGATAAGCGTATCGCGAGACTTCTGGTTTTTGAGGACACCGCCACTGATTGAGCAAGCAAGCCGCTGATATCTACACCAAGCTTTGTGTTTTCCTCGCCATTATGTTGCATCCTGCTATTGTCACTAACGGCCAGGGCAGCTTTGGTTAACTTCTTCTGTCGTACATGCAATTGTTTGGTGAGTTTATGAACAAGTTTTATTGCATGGATATTTTTGTTCTGTATCTGCTGTTCAATCACCAAAACTTTGCGAATCTCGCCTTTGAGATCCTTTTGATAGCATCCGCTCGTTTTCTCTAGGGCTCTAGTCACTGCTGCCGTCTCTCCCGGCAACACCTTAGACAATATATGGTCTAATCGAAACTCGTCTATTGTGGGAAGTGGAACTGGGTTCTGAAATTGTGGCTTATACTTCGAGGTCTGTCGCTGACTTCCTGTTCGAGACTGCATCAAGCCAGTCATAGCGCTAGGAGAGTGTTTCACTGGTGATTTTTTTTGTATCTTTTGACTGTCTAGTTAAGAAAATGTGGTGCATGTGCGCACGTGACCGGGTCTAAGTCCATGATATGGTGCCGCGTGGTCGCGAGGTTACCTTGATCGACAATCGTCAAAATATGTACGAACAACTTAGACATGTACATGTATTATTGGAGTCCAAACAAAGCTTCATCTGAAATATGAACTAAGAATTATAACTCTTCTAGTGACAACACGAACATTATTATGATAATTGTCTCAGTACGTATCCTAAACTGGCTACAGGTTCAGAACCTATTGTTTAGATAAGCCAGTGCCCATTCCATAGTCTCATACTCTGGATAATCATATTGTGCTATTCAGTTCTCTATAATATATATACAGTGGAGTCTTTGCTTGAAATTCCGAAAAAAATCGTAGCTGGGTGCATTTGGTGGCTACAAGGTTCCCGGGAAAACCCCTCTAGATGTCTAGCAAAGTTGGGTAAGCCGCCCAAGTTGCCAGATAATTAGATGGATTTGTACACACCAATCTGAAATTACCATACTCGAGAGAATATTTTTTCTATTACACCAGTAATGATCATGTTTGTCCAAACTATAGAACAGGCCATCCAGCCTGGGTTACCATAAAAAAATAATTTGGAAATACGCTTACGAAACAAAGCAATTTGAGCTGTCGTGTCTGTTTTTATTATCAACTTTCATTTATTTTAGTCCCTTACAAAAGTCTTGTATGTCTTGATGTCTCCAGCTATACATATACGACAACACGCATGACCGTCAGTTCCTCAATAGTCACCAAAGACTCAAAGCCATATTAAGGGTTGCCAATGCATTCAACATCAGTGCTATGGCCAAAAAAAAACATTTGCTGTGTTTCAAGGAAGTGCAAAGTGTTTCAATAATAAACCGATTGCTCACGAGAAACCTCGTTCTTATCACCAAATGGATCGCCGCTCTCTGTAGACAACCCCGTGTCCTGTCTTGTGATCTGGGGTGGTCTTGCTAGTCCCTGCCCCAAGTCTTCCGACTTGTGATTCATCACGGAGCTCGACTCTCGAGGAAGATCCGACATTGTCTCGTTATCTTCATCCGCCAATTCATTTACATTCAATGCATTCAATCTTTCGGCGACCTCTTCGCCGTCTTCATCACTATCACTGGTATAATAACTCTCGTCAGAGCTCGTAGGCTCGTTGTTCTGACGATCGTCCTGGTGGTACTGCGCAGGCTTCTCCGGGGTGAAGCCGCACATCTCATCAAACCGTTGGAATGTAGTCACCAATTGGTCATTAGCCACAATCAAGCATCCCAAGAATTCCTCGTCTAACGCTACGATATGAGGGCTCTTGTGTTCACTATCTCCAGCCCCCACATATTGCAAGTAGCGGAGTACCTTGCGTCTGATTTTCCTGCACTTATCGAACTCCGCCGATGCCTTGACATCCTCTAATGGGTTGCTGTTGCGAGGAAGCGCCAAAAGAGCATTGTTCAAGGCGGCCGTATGTGTATGGCAGTCCGCAATCGTGGCCCGGATCTTTGGGCCTTCGGCATCGTAGTTGATCTGGGGGATTCTGTACTCCTCATCCGCGTAGACAACAGCACGTTTTTTCTTTCCCTTTGACCTAGATTTCTTTTTTTGCTTTTTGCTATCATTTAGATACAGCTGCATGGCATACGGAGAAGAAACCAGCGGCCTTGGTGGGGGCAGGCTTTTATGGCCAGCCGAGGTGTCACGGGTATGATCATGTGATCCGTATTCTTCATCAAGTTCGTTTCTGGGTTCCCGTTTATCGTTTGCTGCTTTCTTTGACACGCTAGTTTGTCTCAGGTGTGCTCTGCTCTTTGACCTTGGTAAGAATTTGTACAATCCCGCGAAGTTCTGGTACCCTGGGAGGTCTCTGAACTCGTGTCGCCAGCCAATCGCCAAATCTCTGACCCTACGCACAACCACGCCATCATACGGACCCCCCAAACCGGATCTGGCCAGACCTGAGGCAATGTTTCTCAAGAGCTCTGTCAATTTCTCGTCCGAAACCACGGTTTGCCCAATCTTGGTGCCTGCATTGAGCACCAAAACCTCCAACAAGTTCAAAGCCAATACCAGCTCTTCGGGCGTGTTACCGTATTTGATTTTTTTGCGAATTGCCCGTGCTACCTCCACTGCACCCAGACTTTGTAATTTAATAAGTGAGACCAAATCAGGAACATAAAGCTCCATTGAGTCATCGTCCAAATCGGCATTTCGATTGGGCGTACAGAGCTGGTTCACTTTGACAGTGATGGAAGTGAACGGTTTCTCTCCGAAAATCGGCATTGGTTGATGATTTGTTAGGTACTTTTTAGAAGAGTATACTTTCACGAATTCTGCAGTTGGTGGCTTGGTGATAGGACAGATAAGGTTTTGTGCAGTCCTATTTGAGGAGAGCAAGTAAGGGTGCGTGATTCTATTTCTGGGGCTTCGGTTTTGAAGAGTTCATTTCTGTCGCATCTATGTAAGGCTTGTGTCCCTGTGTGTCAGTGTGTTTTTCCGATAATCTACGAATTAATGAAATTAGCAATTTTGGGTTCATGTAGGGTGGGCTGAATTCGAAATACTATGAGATCCATAGGGACCAATAGATGCGACTAACCTCGGCTTACTTCTAATATATACGTCTGAACCAGGCCTGTAAGCAATTTTTTTTTTACTATTCACTCATTATGTATATATGATGCAATTTCAAAGTGTAGGGAAGTGTAGGGGGTCCTGTGCAGCCACAACCTATCTAATATTTGAATACTTTACCGTGCCTCTACCATTGTTTACATTGACCCTTCAGTTAAGTATTCAATTTCAGATTTTAAAACTGTGATTCCCAAAATGAATGTTTCAAACAAGATATTTTTCAAATATAAAATGTGGCAAAATACTAAGACATTTTACTTTTTTAAGCGAAGAATAATATTTTTCATGGTGTTGTGTGTGAAAATTCAAAAAATGTGAATGTTTAAAATTATAAAATCGAACCAAAAAAAGAACGCTGAAATTACACCGATTCTTCTCGAGGCTAAAAGAGCCAATTTTTATTTGAAACTATGATTTCGAGAGAATTCTTATGGACTCTTAGTACGAGATGATGCGAGCCATAGTGACATTACATCAAAGTTTGGCGCACGTGACTGGCGTTCGCCGCGCACCTTGAGCAGACTACACGAAGAGACAAAAAATTTTATACGTCGGTATCAGATTATCTTTAAATATCATGGCTGACCAAAACCAGTACACGCCAGACAAGTTGGCACAAGACATGGGTAACACCAGGGTCTCCGATCAATCCGGCCAGTTCAACCCCAACGCAGCCCAGGCTTTTGTGCCCCAAGGAGGCTACAGCCAGTACCAAAACTATCAGGGTCAAGGCTACAACCAGTACCAGAATTATCAGGGTCAAGGTTATAATCAATACCAGAACTTTCAGGGAAACAAAGGTGGCTACAATAACCAGTATGGTCAGCAGTATGGTCAGCAATATGGTCAGCAGTACGGACAGTACGGAAACCAATATGGAAACCAGTATAGCAGCCAATCATACGGCGCCTACCAGCAGCAGCAGCAGCAACAACAGCAACCAGCGCAAGGTATGTCATTGGCCGATTACCAGAAGCAAAAGAGTGCGTCACTGGCTAGCTTAAACAAGCCTAAAACCACATTAAAGTTGGCGTCGCTGTCGGGCATCAAGTTGGCCAACGCCACCAAACCTGCGAAGAACACAGAAGTGAAGGAAACCCCGCAATCTAAGGAATCTAAAGACACTATGCAAACGAAGGAAACGAAGGAAACTAAGGAGACGAAAGAGCCTGCACAACAGAAGGATATTCCCCTGGCCGCTACTGAGTCTCAGCCACTGACACCCAAAGATGCAAAAGATGTCAAGTCTGCCCCTAATCAAAAAGTCGCCAAGGTGTCTGCTGGCACCAAGTCTGGTGCTTCTACCAAGGAGCTGACACCTGTGCCTACAGCGGATTCTGTAATCAAAGCACAGGAGGATGAGGTCGATGAGGAGGTTGTGAAGGACTTATTCGGCGGAAAGGACCACGTGTCAATCATCTTTATGGGACACGTAGATGCGGGTAAGTCCACAATGGGTGGAAATATCTTGTACTTAACTGGCGCAGTTGATAAGCGTACTGTTGAGAAATATGAACGCGAGGCGAAAGATGCCGGAAGACAAGGTTGGTATTTGTCTTGGGTCATGGACACAAATAAAGAGGAGCGCTCCGATGGTAAGACCATTGAAGTCGGTAAGGCTTGCTTCGAGACCGATAAAAGACGCTACACCATCTTGGACGCGCCCGGCCACAAAATGTATGTGTCGGAGATGATTGGCGGCGCCTCGCAGGCGGACGTCGGCATCTTGGTCATTTCCGCAAGAAAAGGTGAGTATGAGACAGGATTCGAGAAGGGAGGTCAGACCAGGGAGCATGCGTTGTTGGCAAAAACTCAGGGTGTGAATAAAATCGTCGTTGTTGTGAACAAGATGGACGACCCTACTGTCGAGTGGTCCGAAGAGCGCTACAAGGACTGCACTTCAAAACTTGCTCAATTCTTGAAGGGAATTGGGTATGCCAAAGATGATATCATTTTCATGCCTGTGTCTGGGTACACTGGCGCTGGTTTGAAAGACCGCATCTCTAAGGATGTTTGTCCGTGGTACGACGGGCCGTCCTTGCTCGAGTTCTTGGATGACATGAAGACAGTGAACCGTCACATCAATGCGCCGTTCATGTTGCCTATCTCGGGAAAAATGAAAGACATGGGTCTTGTCGTCGAGGGTAAAGTTGAGTCAGGTCACATCAAGAAGAACGGCTCGTTGTTAATGATGCCAAACAGAACACCAGTTGAAGTTGTGACAATCTACAATGAGACTGAACAGGAATGTGACACTGCGTTTTGCGGTGAGCAGATTAGATTGAAACTTAAGGGTGTTGAGGAAGACGACGTGCAACAAGGATATGTGTTGACGTCTCCAAAGAACCCAGTCAAAACAGTCACGCGCTTCGAGGCTCAGATCGCCATTGTCGAATTGAAGTCTATTTTGTCAAATGGCTTCTCATGTGTCATGCACTTGCACACATCGATTGAGGAGGTCAAGTTCATTGAGTTGAAGCATAAATTAGAGAAAGGTACCAACAGAAAGTCTAAGAAGCCACCTGCGTTTGCAAAGAAGGGAATGAAGATCATTGCTGTGTTGGAGGCAACTGAGGCCGTTTGTGCAGAGACGTACAACGACTACCAGCAGTTGGGTAGATTCACCTTGAGAGACCAGGGTTCCACTATTGCCATCGGTAAGATCACAAAGTTGTTATAAGCGGGAATGGCTGATTTACGTTGTTGCAGTAATTTACCTGTTTTATATTAGGAGAATATATCAGTGCTGGCGCACGAATTATGCAGTTTCAGATAGTCGACTAAAGATAGCTATAAGATTTTCCACACCGTCAAGGATGTTATCATCGGGTCCTTCTCCAGGTGTATACTTGGCGTGCGCAAAATCTATAAAGTTCAAACGTGAAAGAGGTGCTTTACGAGCCGCCAGGTCGGATTCTGAGTCGGATTCCGCACTTGAATCGGATTGCCCGTCCGGGTCTACCACATCCATGGGATCACAGACTAACGGATCTATATCTGGATACGATATTTCATCGTCACAGGCATACCGCTGTGAATCGCCTTCGTAAATAAATAGCAAAGAGCCCGATTTGATTCTCACCTCTGTATCCAATAGACAATTGTAGAGTAACTGTAGCCTGTGGAGAAAATGTGAGAAGAGCCATTGACGAAACTGAGGGTCAACTTGGAAAAAAAGGCGAATTCCGTCATCTATGTTGTTTTCGTCAAGAGATCTACCAAACTGTTTATCGAAACTGATGTAGAACCCTTCATTACCCTCTGGTTCAGAGTGCATAGTAGCATCCATGCCAGAAAACAACAGTGCCGTTTGTAACGGCACCGGACTATATATTTTCATGCCACAAATGCGGAAGCCTAATGTTCCACTTGTCGTGGATTTACTGACGGCATCCAACCTCGCTGCTTTCTCAGCAGAAACCGTGTCGTCGGTTAGAACAGAACCTAGCTTGATATCGAGGATGCACGGATGTACAAACCCATGATAGAGGTTCAGAAGGACGAGGTATGAGTTTGCGGGATCATTGGAAAGTATAACCTCTGAAGAATCAGAGTGGCCATATCTACCAATGCCTTCTGGATCAATGACCATGGCTCCGTCCACACACTTCAAGCCTTCATTCATGGTACCCATGTATGTGGGCATCCAGTGTGCTAGTTGGCCTCCTAGAAGCTCTGGCGCTGCAGGCAAACAATCGGTGGCTTGAGCATAGAACTCAATTTCTTGTTGCGACAGGAGCTTGGCGAAAACCGGCCCCGCAGTGAGGGTCCCATCATGTCCTGCAGCTTGGTGTTTGCTCGGAATAAAGTTCATAGGTATTGAGTGGATTGATAGGTGTTCAAATTTTGGATGCGCTGGGGTTCGGAGTTTCGCGACCGCGGATGTCCCGCGGCATGGCAGGCAAGATCTCTTTGCCTGTCGATGCTATCCAATCATGTCTCTCACACTAGTGCAAGCTAAAAAGATGTTATGAAAAGCTGAAGAGATTTGAGACCCAATCTTATCAGGGAGTATTCGACGATTCTAGGTTTTACCAGATATCGGCGATCTCCGTCGCATCACTATATAACAGCTTATTAGAGATTATCAGACTAGGCGTGTTCTGTGTTGGAAGGCCGGCAAGGCTTATGAAATCACTGCCATGAAAATTTCCCTCTATTTTGCCCATCCATCTAAATGTAATGTTTTAATCAGCAAAATAAAAGTTCAAAGACATTACCACCCTTTGGCATTCCGTGTTCCAGTTGCAAAACACATGTTCAAATATGCTAATGTGTCCTCCACAGTTTAAAAAAATTGTGGATTTATCATGTTTTGATGAATTGTACACCGAGGTCTTTTTTCAGCAAATAAATTTAATTTATCAAAATGTGATCCGGTTGCAGATTGTCATTAAACCTCATGAAAATTCGGCCTGTAGAATTTTCAAGCCATATGTTGATGTTTGAGGTCCTTGTAATATTCTTTTTATAGAACTTAAGCCTTAAATTTTGTAAAATCGAAGAAGGATTTGTTGACCAATTATGACATTTAGCTGAAAATATGTTTTATTGATACAAGGTAGGCGCGAATACTGTTCGTAACAATTAGTTTGCACCCATCCCACGATTTGTTTAGGGATGCAACTTTAACCACAAACTTAAAAAAAAATTCCTATCACATGGGACAGATCCACTCCAACCCGGAACAAAAAAAAACCATGGTGAACGAAAACAGTATGAGTGACGAGGAATACGAAGATATCCTGGTTCTTCCACCTCACATGGTATTCACAACACGCACTTGCAAGAACCAGTCCCCGAATCTTGAGTTCGTTCGACCATCAACGTCGGAGATTATAATACACTCAACATTTTATTTTCTAGCAACTCTTTTGTATATGGTTGAAGTGATTCCTTCTGTTGCTGTTGGAATCGAGATGCCAAGTCTCTTTAGCTTCTTTGTGTATTCCTTCTACAATATTTATGCCGTTTGTGTTTATGGACAGGTAGATTTTTCAGGAAGATGCACTTTAAGCTATGACGTAGTTATACTAGTATGCTCTGGATGGTGGCTTTTCAAGGCGTATTGTGTTCTTGGAGGAAAATTAAGTGGGTTGTGGCTCTGTCTATTCTTGCTCCAATTAGCTCTTATTAAATGGCAACAAAAGTCTATGATTCAAACTGAGACGACTAAAAATGCCATAAAGAAAAACGTTTAAGAGAATGCCAACTTGATACAGAGCCATTCTTTTTGCTATACTATTAATCTAAATCTCGGTTTTGATATCTTGTAGTGAAGAGAAAGTTCTTTTGAAATACAAGTAGGTTCATAGTTAGACAGTTGCAAAGATTTGCTGATATAAAAACACATGTTTGTTTCTTCATTGTAAAAAGAGACTTTGGATGGGTCGTTTTCTATGATGGAGTGGGTTTATAAATTTATTGCAATCAATACGTATTTGAAGACTTTTGTTCAAATAATTATTGCTAAGAGATGTACATTCGACATATAGGTTTTGGTGCTCAAACTACCTAAGCTTCACAATGAGAAGATTTATTTGAATTATAATTGATATATACTTCTGTGCGGTAAACCAAAACTCTAAACACTTCTGGGGTTCATCGAGCTGGATATGAAATCCCATGACTTTTACATAAACAATTTCTAAAACACAACTACTTTCCATGAAACCTGGTATTTTGACAAAAGTCGTTCGGTTTCAATGATGTAAAGGGTACACATTTATTAATCAAAGGATCGTGATCAACCCGAGATCCTAGGTTGGTGTGAGGTAATTTATCATTGCAAATCATTATAAAAATTGGTCTGTTTAAAAATACAGCTCTCATAATCATAGTTCAAAGAGTATGCTAACGGAACACGTGGTCTCATTTGAGTTCATCGGAGATTTGTGTCATTACCACACAAGACACAAGTAAAATCGTGCTAATGGTTATATTAAATTGTGAAACCTATAAATTTGAGACACCAAACTTTCTTCTTTTATAAAATTGTCCTTAGTGACAAAAAAAAAAGAAGGACCAACAAGAAGGGGCTCATTTGTTTAGACCAAATCTATTATTAGCATGCGCGTCACGCTATCCAGACAAAGTAATACACAGAAACATGGCACCCATCACAGTACTTCCAAAACAGTATGTTGCATTACGGAACCGTGTTTTTCACTTGGCACACATAATATATTGTGTATTGACACGTATTGGGAAGTCGTGGCGCCATTGAATACATGGCAAGGAATCACTACAGACCATTGAATCTTAGACTTTGTATTGGCTTAATTTAAATCTGATTTGACTCCATTTGTGACACAAAGATACAATTCATGATATTCAATAAAAGAATGCTGCATGGGCCGTGAGAATGGTAAATATTGGATATTCAATGAATGGCAAATATGCGGGCCAATTACAAGATTGATGGCAGCCCCGCCCGGCTCTTATGTTGGAGAATGTCCGTTTCGAGCCGTCGCGGGGCGCGCCGCGGTCTTTATCTGCAGAACTACAAAAAACGAGCACCGCCCATGTTCGGGAACAGCATCAAAGGATAAACTCTCATCGCCCATATTTCTGTATTGAGATAAACCCCAACACACAGCCCCTATACGAGCGAAACACATCTCGCAAACGTTTCTGGATTTTTGCCCACATATACAGTTTTCTTTTACGGTAAAAAAACATGAGCAACCCATACTACAACTCTAGCAACAATGGTGCTGGTGAAAGTTACAACACAAACTCGTTTGAGATGAATGCATTAAAGTATGAGGAGGCAGATGACTTTGTGGAGTTCATGAACGAGGTCCAGGATATTAACCTGCAGTTGGACAACTACTCGAACTTGGTGGACTTAATAGCCAACAAACAGAAAAACCACCTTCAGGATTTGGACTTGAACGACGATGGCGACGACGATGAGTACACAACCAAGCAGATTGATCTGCTTATGTTAGAAGCTTCGAGCTTGCAAAGTGAGTTGAAGTCTCGTATCAAGAATGTGCAGACGCAGGCGGCACAACTGAGAAACCCTCAGAAAATAAATCAGGCCGAGACTTCTCGCAAAAAGTTCTTGGACTTGATCCAGCGCTACCGGTTGACAGAAAGCAACAACCGGGAACAGACCAAGGTGCAGGCAGAGAGACAGTACCGTATCGTGAAGCCGGATGCTACGCCGGAGGAAATCCAGGCGGTTGTCGAAGATGGGTCCAGCAACCAACAGATCTTCCAACAGGCGATGATGCAACTGAATCGCCGAGGCGAGGCTCGCACAGTATTGAATGAGGTACAAGTGCGCCACCGCGAGTTGTTGAAGTTGGAAAAAACCATGGCCGAATTGACCCAGTTGTTCCACGATATGGAGGAGTTGGTGGTTGAACAGGACCAGCCAATTCAGCAAATCGAAGAGCAGATTGATACTGCACAACATGACATCGAGCAGGGTGTGGGCCATACCAATAAGGCTGTTGTGCTGGCCAAGAAGGCCCGTAAAAAGAAGATCTGGTGCTTCTTCATCTGTCTCATCATTCTCTGTATTCTTGCGCTTATCTTGGGTCTTTACTTCGGCTTGAGGAACTAAGAGCTTTATGCGGCAGTGCTACCTGATTTAATGAGCTAGCTTTGGTGCGTGAGACATCTGGTAATGTGAATGCAACACGCTTGCAAGCGCACGGATCCAAAAGAGATATCACGACAGCGAAGGTGTATTTCTATCACCGCAACAGGGGACGAACTGCAGCACGGATATCCCGTGTATTATGCAACCATATAATGTGAAAAGATCTCGCCAATATATTCCTCAAGCCTTGGAGCTCTGGGTGCCAAAGTGTGGGATAGCCATATGGCAAAAAACTTAATAAGAAAAGAAAATCAACTGCGCACACCAGTAGAGATCGACCAACGAGCGTGTGGCCGTGCTGGCATAATCATGGCGTGTTTTTCGCTCTATGATTAAGCTGGCCAACAAACAGTAGGTTCCCTGTGCCACGTTTAACATCAGTCGAAAATTCAAAGCAGGTTTCCTGCTCGCATTTTCACAGCGGTTAGCGTTAGAAGAAACGACCAAAACGATCTGATAAAGGAGAAATAAAAAAACAATCTATGAACGCTAGATTCACCAACATGACCAACTTGTCAACAATATCAAGTGGATTACACCCTCTCAGTTTTTGTTTCCATCTTGTTCGTCAAGGTATACAAGCGCGGTTTTTTTTCTTTTTTGAAAAAGAACACGTTTGGATATAAACCCCATCTTATCCAGCCGAAACCGCTTCAAAAACCAATTGATGCTTTGCATTAATATTGCGATATGGCTCAAATCCCCTGGCTTTGCTTGAAGTACCGTCTACACACGGAACAATTGTTTTCTCTAGCGGTTGACCCGGACATCGGACAAACACGAACTGCGGGACATTTACGTATTTAAAGAACGTACTGACCCGCAAACCAAGCATCAAAGACACATTTTGTTAAATACGTCAAGGAGAGAGGCTTCAGGGGAAAATCGATATGATTCAAAGTAAACATCGTTTCGACTCACATTTGCGTTTGTCCTTGTCATTGTCACACTTGGGCGTCACTGCAAGTTATTTTCTTGCACATGGTGCGGCTCTTCCCCTAAGCGAGACTCATGGCCCTGAACTGCAAGGCGATATTAGTACCAAGAACCCGGCCACGTGTTCAAGGGAACAGAAACAACAGGAAACATCTGTCCATAAATAACAGAGCTCTTTCGTATTAGACGATTAGACACTGTTCCGAAGTCATTGAACATCATCAAATGACGCGAAGGCAAATGGTGAGTAGTGTCATCTTGTACACCTGATGCAGGAAGACATCTCTGGCGAACAACAAGCCCCCTTGGTCTACTGAGAGCTTTCTCCTGGAAACGGTGAGTGATCCGCTCGAGCTTGGAAACGTACCACAATGCCAAGCGAGAAGAGTGAAAAAAAAAGTAAAGGTGCCGCTAAGACTTGCATCACTAATTAAAAAAAAAACATCAAGGCTTGAGTTCCCTTGATATGGTAAGATGGTCTTTTTTTTTTAAGCCACTTTCGCGGAAATCCAATACCGGCGGGGCCGCGGGAGGGCCGAGAAGCCGTGTATCTCTGAGAATAATGCCGTGGCAGCCGGTAGACAGCGCGCTACATGCAGGTGCATTATTCACCAACACAGGAAAGCACCGAGGTCCCGATTGCTTTTTTCGCACGGACTAGAGGCGCTGGGTGTGCACGCATGCATCTGCGATGATTATAGGGCAAGATCCGTGCCCTCTCTTCGTTCCCTCCCTACTGGGGATGCGCTTATCTCTGCATTGAGCTAGACAAGTTATAAAGACGCACCCGAAAATACGTCTCATTGTCTTATTTTTCCCCTTGTAGTGTTCGGTGCCCCAGAATTGATAAGGAGCATCTTTTCATTCTATTACATAGAATTATTGGGAAGGAAAGACAATGACTGATCAAGAAAAAGGGATTCACCACGAGCCCATAGTTGCCAAGGATGGGTCTTCATTGGACGGTTATGAAAAGTCGCTCTCGGACTCTGGGTTGGGCGAGACCTCGGAAAAAGGCTTGAACTTCATCAACAGGTTGGCCGTCAAGTTGAATGCCGAGACTAAGGGTATCGAGCTCGTTACCGATGAGGAAAAAGGCGATGATTCGATCATCAACGCTGCCAGTATGTGGTGGTCTGCCAACATGGTGATTGCCACCTTCGCGCTCGGTGCGCTCGGTATCACTGTGTTCAGCTTGTCATTTTTCCAGTGCATCATGTGCATTGTGTTTTTCAACATCTTGGGTGCCACGCCCGTGGCGTACTTCTCCATCTTTGGGGTGAAGTTTGGGCTTCGGCAGATGATCTTGTCGCGGTTCTTGGTGGGCGACTACGCGCAGCGTATCTTTGGGTTTGTCAACATGGTGGCGTGCGTTGGCTGGGGTGCCGTGAACATCATGGCGTCGGCGCAGTTGTTAACCATTATCAACAACGGTGCGTGTCCGCCGTGGGCGGGGTGCTTAATCTTGGTGATATGCACGATTATCGTCACTTTTTTTTGGCTATAATATCATCCATACGTATGAGAAGTACTCGTGGATCCCTAACTTGGTGGCGTTCATTGCCATTATTGCGCGCATGGCCAAGGCCCAGACATTCACTTGGGGCACAACCGTGGGCGGCGAAACCACCGCAGGCAATGTGTTGTCGTTTGGCGGTGCCATTTACGGTTTCGCTACCGGGTGGACCACGTACGCGTCGGACTATACTGTGTACCAACCCCGAAACGCCAACTTGTACCGCATTTTCTTTGGCATTTTGTTTGGATTAGTGCTTCCATTGATCTTCACCATGACTTTGGGTGCTGCATGTGCCACTGGCACGCTCACAAACACTAGGTGGGCTGAGTTATATGAATCCAACTCCATAGGTGGCTTGGTGTACGCTATTCTCGTCGAGGACTCCTTGCATGGCTTTGGTGAATTCTTATGTGTGATTCTTGCGCTCTCAACTGTCAGCAACAACATCCCAAATATGTACTCTGTCGCATTGTCTGCGCAGTCGGTGTGGTCCCCATTGAAGAAAATTCCCAGAGTTGTCTGGACCCTCGCCGCAAACTTCGCCGTGTTGGCCATCTGCATCCCGGGCTACTATGAATTCGAGTCTGTCATGGATAACTTCATGAACATGATCGGTTACTACTTGGCGATTTACGAGTGCATGTCCTTGTCTGAGCACTTTATTTGGAACAGAAACCAGTGGAGTGCCTACGACTATGAAAACTTCGACGACAAGACCAAGTACCCCATCGGCATTGCCGGTGTGTTTGGTTTCTGTTGCGGCTGTGCTGGTGTAGCGGTGGGCATGAACCAGGTGTGGTACCAAGGTGTACTCGCCGAGAAAATTGGAGAGTATGGGGGTGAAATTGGTTTCGAGTTGGCTGGTGCATTCTCGACCATTGGCTTCAATTTTGCCAGATACTTTGAGCGCAAGTATATCGGCCGCTAAGACATATATTGGTCATACCCGCCCGTGTTATGTACACCTATGACCCACTTAAGTGTGATGGAATATTACGATGTAAAAAAGAATTAATCCAGAATAAAGAAACCAAGACAGAAAAAAAAATGCTCAAGACCCGTGTAATCTCCATCTCCAAAAACGCTTTCCGGGAAACCTGGCCTCCGCTTTCGGGTCTATAGGAGCAGAGAAATACGGTACCTTACAAATTATCCCACCACATGATTAGAAAAAAAAAGGGGGGGCAAAGTTTTGATGGTTGAAGCTAGGCCTTTTTTCACACATCGCTGGATCGAGCATATGTATCTATCTTCTTCTTGCTTCTTTTGTGCCCTGCGCGCTAAATACTCACGTCAAGATTGCGTCCACTGTCTACACGATCTACTTATCATCCTGCATTCACTGCGAAAGCCGCGCGCCCACGCATCGCTGGAACCGTCACGGGACATTTTTCACCACTCTGCGATGTTGGTGGCCCACGCAATTAGTGCTTTATTTGCGGCGCTAACCTTGTTTCTTGTGATGCTCATCCAGTTCAATGCCCTGAGTGTGATTATTAGATATGGAAAGGTCGCACATGCTGACTGGCAGTATGACCTCTCACCGTTGGCCCGTGTGTTCAACGCATTGGCAAAGCTCACTGTTCCCAAGGCCTGGTTTGCACATTTCTATGTTTTATACCTGATTCTCATGTGGGGCCAGCTTGTGTTAAAGCCAGATGCTATATTATCCCTCGGAAAGTACACCTTGGTGTGGAGCTTCCTCACGTGCCAGGCTTCCCGACGTTTATATGAAAGTTTCAATGTAAGTCGTTGGGGTACCGCGTCCAGGATGAACGTCTCTCATTATCTAATGGGGTTGCTTTTTTATACGGGAGTATCCTCAGCGTGTTTCTCAGGTCTCTTGAATCTGGCCTCCCATGATTTTCATGGACACACCCGCGCGCAAAGAGCGTTCCGGATGGCATTGATTATGGTATTCCTGTTCTTTCAGGTAGACCAATTCCGCAATCACAAACACTTGGCAAGTCTCAAGAAGTACTCTGTGCCAACTTATGGTCTCTTTTCCATCGTTTCGAACGCTCACTACATGGATGAAATAATGGTGTATTTGACTGTCGTGGTCCTGGCGTTCACGGGTGGACGAGTGGGTGCAGAGGATTTTGCTTTGTTCAGTATCTGGATATTTGTAGTGACAAATCTCTGTATTAGTGCTTGGCAGACTCACAATTACTACCGAATGAAGTTCGAGGGCTACTCAGTAAAGTACGCAATCATACCAGGGTTGTTCTAATGGAACTTATGCACGTGAAAAGTTTCAACCTTTCCTGAAAACACGCATTTGGAGGATCGCCTGGGGATTGTTACCATAAAGACTTTATTATCATACTGCAGAAAAGCTTGAGTCCATGAAATTTGACTGGCTGCAAGTGAGCCAAGACTATTTTCTTTTCTGTATCCCATATTGAACTATCTGAAACAATTAGTTACTTAAAGAAGACTATTACTATATTCTTCGAGTTTGTGAGACTTTCCAAATTTTTGATAGTTGTATTAATCTTTGGGTTCACGTGAAAAAAGGGTAGAACTAAAGACCCGTTCACACATCAATGAATGATGGAAGCAGAACTCAGCCAAAAGCTATTGCTGTGTCAACAACGTCTATTTATTTCTTGAATTTGTTTTTTTTTAAATCCCCTTGTACCTTTTGTGAAAAATGTCAAATCAAAAAAATCGTAAGAAATTGACCATTTTTGCTTATTCTGTGTCTTCAAATGTCTTCGTCGGAGGTCGCTTCACTATTCATAGGTGTTCACACACTTTGGGTAGAAGAAAACATGAAATTTGGCTCATGTGTTTGTGTTTTGGTTCATTATCAAACATCTTCAACCAGTTCAATAGTTTGCATCTGCCTTTCTGTTGGTACAAAGTAATCACATTCAGGACAACAGACAAGGCGATGACCATGCGGTCCGTAAGCTCTATGAAATTACATACGTTTGACAGGAAAATAACATCTAAGACAGTCAATACTATAGATCTACAACTAAAAAAATCTTTTTTCCCCTTCACCTAATCCTCTCAAGTCAAACTTGGTAACATGAACAGGCTCTTTTGCTCAACTTGAACCATTGTTACGTGATACGAATGGGGATATACTCAAGCGCCACGTTTGGCATTAAAGGCTTCATCAGCAAAATGCTATTCCCCGTCCAAATCCCATCAACGATTCTGCCTCTTCAAAATAAAAAATACACAAACATTTTAGTCTAAATGAGTCTAAGAATTCACCTCTATTAATGTCTCTTGTATAGATCTTGCACCATAACCAGGACTATTTTTCGCACGCCGCAAGTACTGCGAAACACCAATTGCGCCATGCTCATATACTCAGGGCTAATACATGTACTCATGATTCATTCTCACGTTGCCACCAACATTTTTCACAATCTTCATAAGAAATCTCCATAAATAACTTCTGTACATCATCTTCTTTTATCCTAACTCTTTTCCAGATTTCTTTCCCCCCTCTCTTCCACCTGCTTCCCCTCTCCCGGCTTAAGATACATGCAACCTAAAACAGAGAGTCCTTTACACATCAGCCTACGATCGGATGGGCGTTCTTTCATCAAGGGTAGCCCAGGTGTCCCTAACTCAATTGTATGTATTCATTGTTTGGTTCACAGCCATTTTCGCAGTCACATACCGCACGATCTGGCAGTCAAATCCAGTCGCATCCCGCCATCGGACCCCTTCTAACATATCCAGCCCCGAGTGCAAACGACAATACAGATTAGACCAGCACATACACCTACGTTCGAATGCCGAGCCGTAGCGGTCGAGCTACTCACCACACAGAAGGTCGTGGTACAGTCCACATTGAGCTCGAGTGAAACAATGAAGCCGACGCGTATCTTCACAGACCCCCTGGTCTATGCGCCGCCCGTGGGTCAATTTTCACAGACTATGTTAGCTCTTGAAGTGCCAGTGCTAATACCTATTGATCGCGATATTGTGCCTAGTGGCTTTTTCGAGACCTGGGGTGCCACTACTGTTCACATGTTGGTGGTGCGTGTAGTATTGGGCAACTCTGCAGCAAACGAGCAGACGTTTCTGCGCGAGTTTCCCGTGCCCGTGAAGACCTATGACACGCTTCCTCTATATCGGCAATTCAACGAGCCTCTCTGTGAGACTCAGCAATCCCAGGATAAACAAGTCTTAGTCGATGTGAAACTTCCCACGTCAGCCGTGGGGCCTCAGGACCAGCTCTGCTTGAGTGTCCGCGTGGCTGCGAATCACATGTATCACAAAAGAAAAAAAAACCTCCAGCTCCGCCTGGTCACGCTTCAGATCAAAGAGGTGTTTGAGGGCTTCGACGGCGGTCTCCCAACGCGTAGAGAACTGAAGCTATATTCGGAATCGAGAACCCACGAGTGTCTTCTCTCTACTGAAGGGATTGAGGACCAGTTTTCGCTAGTATTTCCGTATGAAAACGAGATTCTTGACATGTACTCGGAGACCACAGAGAAGTTCTCGCAGGAAACCGTGAGCCTGATCACGGCGTCGTTCAACAAGAACAGAAATCTTCAAAAGTTGGCAGAAGGTATTCCACTTACTCATATTCAGGGCTTCACAATGCTCGGCAAATTATTTTCCCTCCGCTACGAAATTGTGTTCAAAGTGAAGCTTGCGCATGGGAAGGACGTGGTAGTCTCGATACCATTAACTGTATCCCCTTACAACCGTGCTAGCAGTACTTACCTCATGCTGTGGATTATGAGCGAATGTCAAACCGCGCGCGAAATCTTCGGAAGGGATGTGGTTGCTGATATAGTCAATAACCGCCGATATGACGATATCTACAAAGTGACTCGACCCTTCTGTGCGGCCCCAACCGTGTACTCATACAACCCGTCGGATTGGATTGAGTTGGGATACAATCCGGAATCATTCCACAACCCCAGAAGCGACCGACGTTACATGTGCCAAATAGACTAGCTTAGATTCTGTTTGAGCGTGGGCAACTTTCATTCAGTCTCAAATCCTGTACATTCGGAAAAACTTTGTTGTTTCTTGCTTTCTGAAGTGAAGAAAACAAAGCTGTTCTCAACTTAGTATAAAGACGCTCCCGGCAGATCATGCTCTGTTCCAAAACTCGAGCAAATTTTACTTCCAAGAACAAATTTCAGTGCTGATGCAATATACTACGTGTATAGATTCATATGTGATAATATTTAATTGCGCTGATATCAAACATAACCCAAACAATTATAATAAAATCCGTAACATCTTCAAGGGTCAACGACAGGTAGTATATGCAACCTGAAACCCCGTTTGTTGTCATATATATCCTCCCTAGTTTGATCTGATTGCTACTTTCATGACCCAAGAGCATGTACATACTATTAAGTAATTGAGTCATGAGTTACATGTGGAGTCGCTCGTGATAGTTTTTTTTTCTCAGTGCTTGAAATTTATTGGGTTCCACAAGTGCTCGTACTTCGTTATAACATTTCAATAGATTTTACGATTAGCATTGAAGAGCTGAGCTCTAGCGTAAAATATTACCTGCAAAAATTTCATGGTGAGTCAATCTAGAGAGAAAAAAACTGCTTCGTTTTAGAGCAGTAAATATTGATTTTTCTTTCTGTGAAACGTCAATACGTGGATCAATAATATTACACTTAATAGGAATACGAAAATATTCAGCTGCTAGAATATGACACCTTTCTTGGTGCTTGTATTCACGCATCCTGACAAGATAAACAATTTTCTTTTTTTTTTTTTTTTTTTTTTTTTTTTT